>CAMOHE010055212.1:101805-119356 GCA_946598075.1 Artocarpus hirsutus
CCCCACCCACCCCCCTCATCGTGTAATCAATTATAAATGTTAATATGTGAGAATTATGTCAATATATGAAATTGTGCATATGTGAAGCTGACAAGTAATTGTGAATATGTGTAAACTTCTGAATATGTGTAATTATGTGAAATTATATGAATATGTGAAAAGTGTCATTGAAATTATGCAATTGTGAATATGTTAAGATTTGATTACGTGAAATTATGTCAATATATAAGCTTGTGAATATGTGAAGATGGAAAGTTGTGCAATTCGTGGTGAATATGTCAATATGTCTATTAGAGGAAAATTATGTGAAATTGTGCAATTCATGATATTAGTATGTGAATATGTGTAGTTTGTGATTAATATTAGTATGTATATGTTAGTTTTTGAATACGTTGCATAGGTACAATGTCTCGCGAATTTGATAGTGACAAGTGCAAGAAGGAGTATGAAGGTTGCACTTCATCTACAATGCAACATAGCAAGGGAAGCAATCATAGTAAGCCACGAAGGCGAACCGATTTTGATCCAAAAGTAGACTTTGAACTGAAGGTCAACATTAATGAAAAAAATTCATCAGATGAGAATGAAAGGTTTAAGAATTGAAGTGACGTTTGATTCGAAAGGCCAACCTGAAGGCACAACCGGTCATGAATTAAGTAGTTGGATTGGAGTCCTTAGTCGAGAGCACATTCCAATATGGGCAAAAGATTAGAGGTCTCAGGATTTAGATAAAGTAAAAGATGTGATATGAAGAGAGATATACGAAGCTTTCACAGTTGAGGATTGGTATAGGAAAAAGGGCTTTAAAGGTTTGTAGCGAATTAGTAAAGGAGTTCAGATCCGACCTCTACGTTACCTTCGTACAGCCATACCTTTCCATTCTGGAGGAGGATGCAAATATATATAAACGACCTCCTATGGTAGCATACTACTACCCCACCATAAATGATGAAGATTGGGAAGCTTTTGTGAGGTATCGACATTCCAGTGATTTCCAGCTGCTATCATCAAATGCAAGGAAAATAAGAGCAGAAAATGAATATTGCTCTATGGTTCGCCGAGTGGGATATAGAGAGCTCAAGCAATCCATGGTACGTTACTAATTAACTCAAACTACATATATCAATTATTGCTCCATTACTATGTTACTAACATAGCGTAACACAGTTTGCAAAGATAGGCGTGCAACCAACACGGGAGGAGTTGTGGGTAAAATCACGTTAAGGTCCCAATGGCCAGTTTAAAAATCTCATACTTGATTGTAAGTCTACTGAACACGAACAATTAATTTGTATTTTACTACGGGTGGATGAAGGATTGCTTGAATAACATGGCTGTGTTGTTCTTGTACAGGATGAATACACAACGCAACAAAATCAGGGGAGCTTCCAATCGGTCGGTAATGATGACATTTTGACAAGGACACTAGGGAAACCGAAACATTCAAGACGTGTTCGCGGTCAATCAAAGTTTGTGAAGTAGTCTCAATACTTTGACCTCTAACCAGGATTGTCAAAATTGAATTCTCAAATGTCAAAGATGCAGATGGAGATCGTAAAACTCTGAAGTCTTGTGACTGAGCTCATTTTCCAAGGACGTGCTAAGTCGACGGATGATAGCATCTCACAATGCAACAGCTTCAAAGTTAGTTGTAACCCTCCCAATACTGTAGCAGAAGCTGTAGAGTAGAAGCTCTAGGAGCTCTAGAAGCTCCAAAAGGTCTAGAAGCTCTAGAAGTCCAATTGTCACCTCCTCGTCAAGGGCCCGAACAATGTAGGCTCTTCATCGAGGATAGAGTTAATGGTGAGTGTACACTTGTTGCGCTTGGGAAGGTGTGGATGGAGAGCCTTCCAACTGATACAGTTCATGGACGACTATTAGAGGAAGAGAACGTGTGTGTTAGCATCACTACCATCAGAGTTAGAACAGTTGAATTGCCTATTCTAACACTTGAAGCAACAACTGTGGTTGAAGCAGCAGGAAGCTTCGTCGCATGGCCGAAGAGATTAGTTGAAGTCATCACATTGAAAAAGACAAGTCAAGCACCTAGCCATGTTCCCCAAGATCTAAGCGGAAAGAAATGACAAAAAAAAAAAGCTCTCTAAAAGCAAGAGAATCACAACCTAAGGTTCAACAACGCCAAGGACAAACTGTTGCTAATGAGCACCTGCGTGCATTTAACTTCACTTCAATACCTTAAGAATTTATGCAGTTAGCTCTATACGCACATTCTTTCATGCGCGATGGGTCGACCATTCAGTGGCCAATACCGGTAAATGTCACTGGCAATGATTTCCCTGTCTATGTGGGGTATGAAGACGTTTACGACTTCATCAGCTTTGAAGAAATCAGGGCAAACTGTATCCTCGTATACCTCAGGTGATAACTCCAGCCTTATTCCAGTATTTTAAATATATACGTAGAGTTGTAAGGTGTTTTAAAAAAAATCACTGTAATATTTTTTATTGTAGTATTTTGGCGAAATATTGTGAACTTCAAGGCATGGCACAAAATTTCGGCTTCATATCTCTAGCCATTGTTTCAAGTGCTGCAGAGACTTGCAGAGTGATCATAGAGAGCATGCCACATCACTCCTCCACCTATTAGCTGAAGCACCGAGGGAAAAATTATTCTTCCTGCCACACAACATTGGAGAACATTGGATGTTAGGACTTGTTTTGCCATGGGAGGACCAAATATATTGGTTTGACCCCCTCGGACACCCACCACTTGAGGATTTCTTATCAGTCACAAGATTGTAAGTATTAATATTGTCTTACAAAATTAATTGTTTTTAGTCTCACATAATTGTATCGTCTATTAATTTATTTATTATTTAAACATGATACATTATTAGGGCTCTTAACGATTGGAAGCTTCAAGCAGGAACCAGCGTCTCAAACTGATTGAACGAAACGTTATATTCTAAACGTAAGTGTCCAAGACAACAAGGAAACATAGAATGTGGTTTTTTTATTCTACGTTTCATGCGGGATATAATTACAAGTGGTATACAAGCCTTAGGAAAAAATGATTTTTATATACATACAGATATACATGAAGTTAGGTTAGAGTGGGTACAATATGTAAATAGGTTTGTGCTTTTTAGATAGGTACACGTCATAGTAGATTAACAAAGTGCTCAAAATAGCTCAAATGTAAAATGATCTTGTAAATACAATGCAATTTTTAATATACAGCAATTATTGTACGTAATTAGGGCCTTGATGTAATGGATAACACAAGGGATTGGCCATCCTATGGGAAATTGAAATTATGGGAGATTTTTTTTTTCAAAAATACCAAATTTTCACGATGGTTTTAGTCAAAAACCGTCGTGGAAGGTGGAGCTTCCACGATGGTTTTTCACCAAAACCGTCCTGGAATCCCACCTTCCATGATGGTTTTTCACAAAAACCGTAGTGAAAGGCCGAGTTTTCACGATGATTTTTTATGAAAACCGTCTTGGAAGCTCGGCCTTCCATGACAGTTTTGGTGAAAAATCGTTGTGGAAGGTGAGGCTTCCATGACGGTTTTGGTCTCTTCCATGACAGTTTTGGTGAAAAACCGTCATGGAAGCTCTGCCTTCCACGACGGTTTTCACAAAAAACCGTCGTGGAAAATTAGCACTCCCACCAATCTAGCGCGCCAATTATTCTATTACACGATGGTAAAAAACCATCGTGAAAACTCGGTCTTGTTCCACAACGGTTTTTTAACCGTTGTGAAATTTTTCCACGACGGTTTATGGACAGAAGTTTCCACGATGGTTTTTTAACCATCGTGAAATTTTTCCACGACGGTTATAAATCGTCGTAGAATCTACATTTTGTACTAGTGAACCATTATGATCAAATATTCTATTGTAACGTGACTGTTTCCAAAAAACTGAACCTAAAATATATATTCATATATCTTAATTTTTAATAATAATTAGGGAGGTTCCATAATTAAACTTTTCTCAACTTTTTTGTAACATCGTAGTTTCCAAAACCAAAGCTATCTGAAATCCTTTGTATTCTACCACGTTCAAATTACGCATAAGTTATTGAATTTCTTTTAGAATCTTGCAGGTTCTATAATTAACACACATACGAACAAATCTAACACACATTTGTCTCACTTGAAGGTTCCATAACTAACACATGTACGAACCTTGTAGATTACATTGCTAACACACGTATAATAATTTTTCTTTGGAACATTACAGGTTCCTTTAACAAATTATGAACAAATAACTAATTTTCTTTGGAATCTAGTTGAAGAATTTTTCATGCAATGCATTAATTTTCTTTAACTAATTTCAATCAACAGTTCTCAAAATTCATTTCATATAATTGGAACCTAGTTTTCAAATCTTAAAAGAAAAAATTTCAAAATTGAATCAGGCTTAATTAGATAGGAACCTGTTGCTATTGGCTTGGGGGAGAGATTTTTACCTTTTTTTTTAATTCTCTAACAAGTATATTGTGTACTTTATCTGACTAGTTCTGGGTTCGAGTCCCGAGCAACCCATTATAATTCTTTTTACACTATTTCAGAAACCCAAGGACTCAATTATATGGATATGGAAAATACAAGGGAAGGGATATAACTTAGCAGTAGAGTGTCACCTTGATGTGGTAGAAGTCATCAGTTCGAGCCTATTTATCCCTAAACCAAAAGTGAGTTTTTCAATTATCATTGCTTAGCCTTCAATTTGCCTCTGACCATTAAATGAAATATGAATAATCCGTCTTTTAGCCCCTTATCGCTGTGGAGGAAAAATAGGACTATTCGGGGGGGATATTTTCGCCACTGTCACTGGTGAGATTAGAACATAATAGAACCTTTGGTGATCAGAACTAGAAGAGATTGGTGAAAATTGGTGAAGATTGGAATGATGCTTGATTAGATCGGAACCTGTTGGTGTCAAAGTCGGAGTCTTGTTTTTGCAATTCCAATTTGGTTAGGTAATGTCTGAGAAAATTCATTAATTTAAATCTAGAATTAATTTACACTTATGAAGAATATTAATGTGCATTATGTATGAGAATTTTATGCAATTTAGAGTTTTTTAAATATGCTAATTTTTTGAGTTTCAATACTCAAAAATTTGTAAAATACTATTAAGGTAAAATTTATATCACATTAATTATAAATTTTGTGTTAATTAAAGTAAAAAATCATGACACAATCCAAAATAGTATAAAAGAATTATAACTGTCAATCAGTTAAACTGGTAAAGATTTTTGTATTTACACTCCGTCAGTTGATGAAATAGAGTATAGAAAGACACACAAAAGTAAAAAGATACACAGTATAGTATAATTGTACAGATAAAACACAAACACAGATATATGAAATATAGTGTTGGGATTAGAAATAGTAAGCAAAAAGTAAGTCAATATATTTTAAAGAGTTTAAATAAATATCTTTTTACTTTTACGCTAACGTATAGGAAAAATACAATGCGGTGTAAAACAACCATGTGTAAAAAGTAAAATACGGCCCACCATGGGACACATAAAAAGGAAAAAAAAAAAGAGCTATATTTTTTCCCCTTGGTATGATCAGTTTTTACCTCAATTTTTCCAAATAGGCTAGAGTGATAACTAATCTAGTGAGTCATCAAAGTTTGAAAAAAAGCCCCACTTATTCTCATTATTTTCATGCACATTTACAACCAAAATACTATCATTTTCCTCCTTTAGAATTGGCAAAGCCCATAAGCTCTCCCTTTCAATTATGTTACTCAAAAACAACCAAAAAATCCATTTTTCAATCAAGTTCTAAAGCAAATTTAAGTGTCTAATCCAAGACTTGTCAACTTTTGGAGACAAAATCTAAACTTTTCCTTATGAGTTTTAAGGGTCTTTTTCTTGGGTTTTGGAGGGGCCATTTATAGGTTATTGTCATGATTTTCTTATGAAGGGATAGCAAGTTTTGAGCTTCATAAAGTTGGACAATAAGCTAGAGGATTCCTTTGCTGAGCCCTAACTCTAGCCTTAATATTTTGTAGTTTTCTTTTCATGAGTTTGTTACGTATTGAGCAAAGTATTGACTATGGTATGTTTAAAGGACTCTATGGCATGTCTATGTGATATATTCTTAGTATAGTGGTGATGCTTGATGATTAGAAGCTAGGGTATTATATGCTTGAAATTAAGTTTGAAAACTTTTGTCTCATCACCAAGTTTTGATGCTTGTTCCAAAAGTGATGATTTTGGCAGACTTAAGGGATGATTTATTTTCTGAGTAAAACATAAAATCTATCCAAAATAGTGAGATTAACAACTTTCATGAACAAAGTTTTATGAAATTTTGAAAGGACTAAATTGAAAATTTTTATACAATCTTGGCAATTTTGAAAAAGGTCAAAAACCCCACTGTACAATTCAAACAACTTGTCAAAATTCTACTTGGTTAATGAGTTGCAAATTTCACGAGTTTTAAGTCATGGAGTTTAGAAAAAAAAGGGTGCTTAAAGAAAAACATTTTGAAACAAGAAGCATTTGAACCAAGTGTTTTTTAGAGTTCTAATCCTTGCCAAAAATCAAGCTCAATGGTATAAAATGATCATTTTTGGTCTCAGAGGCAAACTGGTCAAAATTTTAATAGATTGGGTTAAAATAATAAAGTTTTGTTAAAATGGATTTTTACTGCAAAAAGAAAACCAATGCCTCATTTTTCTAAATCGTTGCAATTAAGTAAAATTTCTAAGTTTTTAACTAAAATGAGTTTGAAAAGATTTTAAGGCCCACCAAGAGCAAAATCATCATTTTCTACAAAAAGCTCCAACAAACCCTGAAACATTCAAAATAGAAAAATGCCCCTTGGTGGGAATTTTTCCATATTCCATTACTAACAAGAAGACAATGCAAGATAAGGGAAAATAAGTTCTCTAATGCTCAAGTTTTTAAGAAAACCAACCTATGATTTGATTAAATGTTTAAATATCTAAGTTTCATTATCAACCTATAGTCGATAATAAACAAGTTAGCTAATGATAGGATACTATCTAGGTAGGACACTTACGCAGATAGCAAAGAAACAGGAGCTTGGTAAATATTGTGCCAATTCCAAGTAAGTTTCAAACCCCACCTATAGTGTGGAATTAAAGGTTTAAAATAGAAAAAGCTATTTACATTATCCAATTAAATGCATTTGTTATGTATTTATTTAAAAGTATCGAAATATCACAAATGGTATGTCACCATAATTTAAAGGACTAGTAAAATGGTTCACCAAATAAGTAAAGAAAGTGTCATACCAACTCCCGATCTAAGGGGAGATTCAAGTAAAGAATGTTATGTTCTCAGTGTTTTGATGATCTAGTGCATATGGTACAGACACTTGGGCCTTATAGTCAAGTTAAGGAATGGATAATTAAAGTTCATAAATAAGCATAAATGAATCATGCATATGAATATAATTATTTTTTAGCTATGTTTGTAATTACTGAACAATAGCACACCTAATTTGTAACACTTACCATTTTTTATGTAACGGTTAATGATAGATATTTAGTGATGTTAAGTATTTTTCTTTATGATATAATGTTACTAACCATTTATTTGAGAATTATGATAGGTGACATCACGTGGAATTGATGCGCTCGAGGTGTTCATGTCATTTGTGACGTATGTATGATAAATACTTAATGTTTGATTACGTGTAATGTGGTATGTGGTACTTTAACAAGCCAAAATTTATCTTCTAGAATAGTATGTCGATGGATTTAATCAACAGGATGAATTAAGCCATCGGCAGGCCGAACACTGCTGAAGAAAAATCAACAAATTGAAATTATGGCATTGATATGTAATTTAATTGGTTGTGAAAATTTTGAATAATTGATATATTTTTATCTCTTTCCTTATCAATGATAGGTAAGGTTTGACTTTTTTGAAGATGATTTGATTTTTTTGTGATAAGATTTCCTAATTTAAAAAGATAAGATTTGGTAGTTGGAGCAAATCTACCAAATCTTGGACTTTTTCCTTATCCCTCTCTATTATACACGCTGAGATATCTAATTCTTTTTGGAAAAATCTGCTACAATTCAAAAAATGCTATCTTTTTCTTTACTCACATCACTTTCATCCTTTACATAAATTTTTCTCTCTCTCCCTTTATATCACTCTCTTTCTCTCTATCTCTCTAAAATTCTCCCAAACACCTTCTCCTTCTTTCTCCATGCTTACTTCCCCTTCTCTCCCTTATTTTTCCTACATAGAATTGACTGAAATATTCGGTTTTCTTTTGGGTAAATTCAAGGAAAGTTTGAGAAGAATCATTTTGAGGTAAGAAATTCATTCCATGCTTATTTTTGAAATTGTATTTTCTCTTTAATCCAACCACCATAACTTTCTTTGTGGATGTCCATTTATTGCAAAATTTTAGTATGATTTTATGTATGTGTTATATTATATTCCTCCAAACTTCCTGCCATTTGGACTTTTCTACTTTAAGATATTGAGTTTTTATTCTCTGCTACTCCTGTTTTATCTATGCTGATCAATAACGATTCAACAAAAAGGAAATCTTTGTTCATAGGGCAAACGAATTGTGATTTGAATGAAATTTTGTAGAAATATTCATGCATATGTTAGGTTATGATTTGGGAAATTTTGTATTGATTTATTGAATGTTTGATGAGTTCTTGAATTTTCTTTAAGATTAGGTTTATGCCTATTTATTCAGTGGATTTTAGACTTTTTTTTTGTGTGACCTATTTGTATGAACAAGCAAATTTATTTGCTAATAAAACTGTTTGTGGTACTGTATTTATATGTTAATAGGTTATCATAAAAATTTTAGGCTCAAAGTAATTTTATTTTAATTATTTGAATATGATGAATGCCTTGTGTGTTTAGGGTTTATTTTGTCTCTGAATTCTAAAGCATGTTTTGAATTTATTTGAAGCTAATTTTCGGATATGTTATAGTTTTAAGTGTCTATTGTATGTAGAATTTTTATGAAATTATTTTAGGATATAGATAATTTACTTTACGAGCGTTTGTTAGGGCTGCTCACTATTTTGTTGTTGCTAGCGGTTTTGTGTTGTGTGTACAGTGACTTATTTTAATTGTCTAATGGAATTTGTATGGCTAAATAAAAATTAAGGTAATTCATATATATGTTAATTATATCCCTACAAAATTTCATGCCTTAATTGTATATGAATTATGAGTTATTGAATTATGAATACGTTAAGGGTCAAGCAGGTATTAGTATTGCAGTTTTTGCATGAATATTTAAAAGTTAGTAAAGTGTATTTATGCTCTTGTATTTCTTGAAACAGAAGTATGGATAATGTCATATGGTTTTGGATGATTTCATGAGAATGAAATTTATTTTTTATTTTGTATATAGATGTATGACATGAATACACCAAGAAGTGAGCACATCGAGACCGTTGCAACATCATCTAAGATAAGGTTTAAGTAAGCAAGTTAAGTAAGTACATTCTCACCTACAACATGATGAAGTTTATGAAAAGTTTTGATGAATATGATTATGATAATTTCTACGATGATTTTGAGGTACAAGAAGGTTTACGCATGTTTTGATGATGAGCTATTTCAAAATTAAAAATATATATATATATATATATATGTATCACCTAAATAAGTGTTGCATATCCTATGTTTATGTCTTTGTTTATGATGTCCAAAGTTGAACATGTCATGTTTGGTTTGAGATTAACTACCCTTCTCTTCTCATGGCAGCATGCCTACAAGGATGATAATGGTGCAACACTTGGGCCTCAAAGATAAAATGAATGAAGTTTTAATATGGATAATAATAACAAAATATATGTTCTATATGAAACTGTACGAAGTGTACTATTATGTTAATGATGATTATGAATATGATGTTGCATAAAAATGTTCATAAAATGTTTTAAGTAGTGAGATAGGAAAGTGTACTTATTAAGCTTTTGTTACTTAGTTTATGATCATGTTGCAGATAAAGGTAAAAGGACTATGGAATAGGTGGAGGGCAAGGACAGGCGTTTGAGCAAGGAACGATGGATTGAAATGGAAGAACACCAAGAGAGAAATTTTTCATTTAAAAAAAAAAGTTTCTGAACTATGTTTTATTTCTTTGTATGTTAAATTTCTGCACTATTAAAAAAAAGACTTATTTTTATATTGTTTTGATTTTGCAGAAGATCGGCCTGTCCATTACCTTGTATCGACCTACTGATCCAAGTGTTTTTAAAACCCTAGTTTTGTAGAGCCTCGGACGGCCTACCGATGGTTGAAGTTCAGACTGCCGGTCATGTTCGACCTACCGGTGTTCAAACAGCTCAGAATTAATTTAGCATTGATAAACTATTATATAAAGGGTTCTAAGATAAATGTTTTAAAAAAAATGTACGCATGGATCTTGGGATATGTCTAATAAACCTTACTTTACTTGAATGGTGCGTCTCAAATGTTGTTAACAATGATAAATGTAACGACATCTATGACAGCCAAAAAGGGAGCATCGCATAATTATTTCATGCTGTAGGGAATCTAGCCAAGAGACTAGAATAGAATTATTGTTGAGTTGGTAGCGGTGACTGAGCTACTGTGTAGATGTGGGTATGGATACCACTACAAGGATATTCCCACTATATATTAAGTATTTTTGAAGAAAATTGTTTTACTGAAAACTGCTATGGTTATTATGGTTTGTAATATAAGTTAAACAAGTGTTTGAAAAAAACAAAACCTTTTGAGAACATCTGTATATTTATGATAAGCATTAATGTAAATTAAAAATTTTTTAAAAAAAGGTTGCATTTTTTTCACAACTTTATTATAGTTAATTAAGCTTAAAAAAAGTTAAATAATAATCCAAAAAGTCTGGTCGTAAATGCAGTCCAAATCTTGATGTGGTTTTTGTCATTGTTGGTTATCGTCAAAAAGTTTTTGGATGATGGATCATTAGTTGTGAAGAAGATATGAGCTGGGAAAGAAAAATGTGCTAAAGATTTTGAGCATTTATTGAAGGGCAGTTTTTTCCTTCAATAAATCAATTTCTAATAAAGGAGTACTTTTAATAAGTTGTGTATTAGAAAACATTTTTAATAAGTTAGGGGCATTTGTTTTTTTTTTTCTATTTAAATTTAAATATTGGCTCTTTGTATTCAAATCCAATAAAGAAACATTTTTAATAAGTTGTGTATTGAAAGGCATTTTTAATAAGACGGGGCATTTGTTTTTTTTTTTTCCCCTATTTAAATTTAAATCTAGGCCCTTTGTATTTAAATCCAATATAAAATGCCACACTTAAGTGCAGTCCAATTTCAATAGCATTTTATCCATGTTCAAGCTGCGGTACCTAAATTTCGACTTAATTACATTGTACGTCTAGCTATAACAATGACAACAATATTAATTCATACACCCAATATTTACAACCAATCACTAAATCACATGCTTGGATTCATTCCAAGTCTCGAGAAGTCTCATATATAATAAAGCCAGTTTTTTAGGTGAAACCATTAGAGGACCTTCTATCAACTTATTCATATACATATATATATAGATATATATACATATATGTATGTATGTTAATTACACTTGGTACGTCTACCTATAACAATATTCACAATATTAATTTATGCACTCTATGTTGGGTTTGGTGCCCTAAAAGCTGTGACATTGTATATATTGTTAATAAATAAATAAAGTAACATTTATTATTATTTTGGTTGATTATATGTGTTATGAATACATTTATAAACATCGAGAAAATTTCATGATTATTTATGTAACTATAAATTTAGCATATTAGTGTTACATGCTTAGGGATAAAATTTATAGATAATAATCTAAATAGTCAGTAACAATTAATTAAAGTTTGGGATCTTTAATGTTACATTACAAGTGCGGTCCAATCTCATTCAGAATGAAATAGTCATTATTTGGACTATTAATGTAGAGACATTGGATTGGAGGTACTTTATATATTGAGATTATATAGGACTGGACCAGATAAATTATGAATCTCTAATAATCATCCGTTACAAATAGAGTATTCAAATTTATCACTATGATGATCATGTATTTGACTGTCTTAATCTTGAGTATTTATTAGACTCCTATGTATGACATTATGTTTTTTGACTTGCATGGTAAGATTTGTGTAAGCATAGATCATAACTTAGCATCTTGGAAATATAATGTAATAAGTGGCTGGGAATAATATTATACAGATATGGAATCCATTCCTTCCTAATGGAAGTTAGAAAAATAGTTCTCTTGAGTGATAATTTGAAGTTTGAACAGTAGAGCGCTCGTTCATAATAAGATTATGAATTAACTATCCATTAGAGAATTATTAGTACTCAAGGATAAAGATATAATAAGAGAGGTAAACAAAAATTGAACCAGGCTCTTATTATGAACTATTTATGGAGGACTGACTTATATGTAATGATTATATCAATGGACTATTCACTAATTTGCGTTAAGTAATTTTACTATAACCTCAAGAGTTCAGTTTTAGGTTTTTAGTGGAGTAACACTGAAACTAATAAATTTGACATATTAATTAAAGAGTTTGATTAGTTGTCAAATTTATTGGAGCTTAGGTTATAAGTCCATAGGTCCCCAATACCACCTCTATAACACTATAATAGATTTTTGCATAGACTGAATTATATATATTTAGTTTGGAATTATTGAATTCTGAATTAATTATTTCACACTTGAATTATTAATGTAACATAGAAAAATGTTCTCTGTGACATATAATGTAATGTGATAAATGTTGTCACATTTAATTGAGCATTAGTTAATTAATTAATTGATTAATTCTTAAATAAATATGATTTATTTTTGAATTTAGATTAAGATATATATATATATTAAATAAAAAAAAGGAAAGTTAAACGTTTTCGTAACTTCTTTTATATATATATGTATATATATTAAAAGTCAAACATTTTGCTGTTTGAATTCATTTAAAAAAAAAGGAAAAAGCAACAGCAGCAACACGTTTTACCTTATATATATATATATATATATATATATAAATTATACAAATCATGTCTAAGTGATTGGGGAAAGTTTAAAAAAAAAAAAAAGTAACTTACCTAGTGTGTGTGTGTGAGAGATAAGAATCACTTTGTGATTTGGGAAAGAAAAACAAAAAAAAAAAGTCAATTAAAAAATGACTAATGGCTCAGATATAAAAAAAGAGAGATAACAGTTATCTCAAGACTTTTTTATTCACGTAACTTTTGCAAAATACTCATAGAGAAAAACTAAGAGTTCTTCTCTGAAAAAAAAGGTCTGCTATCTCATGTGTTGAGTACATAGCAGATTCAGAAAAGTGTGAGAGAAATTCATTCTTGCAGTTTGACGCCCACTCGTCTTTTCATTGGTGTGGAGGCCTGGATTGGAAGATCATGGTGTCAAAGAGGAAAGCTAAGATACTCTGATAGTCTTCAAAAGGTTAGTAAAATTCCTAAAGCTTTTCATTATTAATTAAAATTATATATCTATTCCCGATGAACAAAGTTTTTAGAAAATTTTTGTTTGTCAACGATCCGCCTCTTCCACTGCGTTTCATATTTTAATTCCAACAAATGGCATCAGAGCGGGTTATAGCATATATCATTTTAATTAAAGATGATTTTATTTTGATAATTTCATGTTCTTGATGCATGTTTGTGGGCACTTTATATTTTTGTAATTTTTATTCATGTGATGAATGGTTATTTGATGAATGGATTTTTGGTCGTTAATTATATGGTCCTTTTGGATTGATAATTTTATTTTTAGTTTAATTAGATCAAATCTGTGTAAGCGCATAAGGGGGCATAGGCTTTTGTAATTTATCATTATTATTATTTTTTTTCTCCTCTCCTTCAACTGCTACACGTGGAGCGATGAAGAAAAAGAAGTTCATTTGATTCTTTTGGCCTAGTTGAGAACTTTGGGCCTATCAAATTTCAAAGGTAAACCAGCAATTGTTGCACAGTAAACCAATTGATTAAGACTACAACATTGGAGTAGGGAATTATGTATAAATTACAAGAAGACCTTTGTAATTTATTTATTTATTTATTTATTATATGTTGTAATTTAAATATCCAAAAGGACTCGGTTAAAAATCCACTGTTTATGTTCATGCTTTATTTTCATGAGATGATTGTGATAACATGTTCATACATTTTAACATGTCATCTAGGAAAGTGCCCACTTATAGTTATTGTAACATAACATGCATACACATGCATATTTTTTTTTATAAAGGTGTTTATAAAATGAGTTAATATGTGTTAGAATTAATTTAATGAGATTAAATTAATTGGGTTGGTTTTATAATTTTAATTTAATAATCAACCGAATAATGTGAATTTAGTTTTAATAGTTAAAATTTGGTAAAATTCACATTAGTTCTAAGTTATCTAATTTTAATGATTGGGTAACTTAAACAATTCATAATAAATTTAGATTTTTAGAAAATCTGATAATTTATTTAAGTATAAGTAGAATGAGATTCTATTAACACATAATATAACTTAGTAATTAAAAATTGTTTTTTTTTACTAGAGTTATGAAACATATGATGTTTTATAAGATAAAACAAATCCTATAAAATAATGAGTGGGAGAAGGTAATATGACAATATAACCTGCGGTCTCCACTATTAGCACAACACCGTGAGATTTAGGTGGCGCCTTGTGACGCTTTGATTTCGTCCTCCCTACGGAAGGTGTCCATTTAAATCAATATCAAGGTTGGCTTCTTAGAGATAGGATTTTATAATGTATTTCAAAATTGACCTACCCTACGGCGGCAATTTTGAGTTAAGTTGTTAAAATCTGAAATAGTGGGTCACACTCATAAGGATATAATTAAATTGTTAATTATATCTTGACCAAATATAAACGATTATTAATAAATATAGAAAATATGAGATATTTTGAAAATATTTATTAATTGAGAATGTCTCAATTTAATTCATAAATAATTTGACCTACCCTACGGCGGCACTTTATTTATTAAAATTGAATAATCGTGGAATTAGTAAAATATTTTTTATGTGTTTTTCATATGCATCATGCATCATGTTTACTATTCCAAAACATTTATTTATGATGTTTTTGCAACCATTTAATTTATGTTATTTTATTTATTTATTATAGCTACAATGTCTAATCCAATCATCGCTATTCTCTCAAATGAAAAATTAACCAGAGATAATTTTGTCAAGTGGAAAAGTAACATGAACATTGTACTAATTTGCAAAAATTACAAGTTTGTCCTGACGGAGGAATGTCCTCCATCGCCTGCTACCAATGCTCCTCGTAATGTACGAGAAGCATATGACAATTGGATCCAGGCAAACAACAAAGCCCGCTGTTTTCTTTTGGCTGGCATGTCTGACGTGCTTAGGATGAAGCACGAAAGCATGGAGACCGCTTATGAGATAATGCAGTCTCTACAAGACATGTTTGGTAAACCTTCTGAAAAGGCGCGCCATGAAGCCTGTTAAGGCAGTAATGAATGCCAAAATGAAGGCAGGCATTTCGGTCAGAGAACATGTTCTCAACATGGTTAACTATCTCCATGAGGCCGAGGTGAACGGGGCTATGATAGATGAAGCCACACAGGTGGGGATGATTTTGGAAACCCTCTCCCCTGCGTTCCTTCAGTTCAAAAGCAACTATTTCATGAATAAGCTGAAATATAATATGACTGAGTTGCTTAATGAGCTTCAAACCTTCGAATCTATTTCGAAAGAAAAGACTAAAGAAGCTGAGGCAAATGTTGCAGAAGCTCAACCCTCCTCTTCTGCTCAAAAGAATAAGAAGAGGAAGAGGATTGAAGGAAGTGGTAAATCTAAAAATGGAGGGCAACCTAAGAAGAACAAAAGCAACAACAACAAGAAGAGCTCAAACCAAAAGAAGCCTAAAGGAAAATGTTTCCACTGCAGCATAGTTGGGCATTGGAAGAGAAACTGTAGGAAGTATCTTCAGGAGCTCAAAGAAAAGAAGAACAACGGTAAATCAGATTTACTCGTTTTAGAAGCTTGTTTAGTTGAAGATGATACTTCACCTTGGATAATTGATTCAGGGGCAACTAACCATGTTTGTTCTTCTTTGCAGATGCTTAGTTCTTCAAGGGAGCTTGCCGATGGGGAACAAACGATGAGAGTGGGAACGGGAGAGGTTGTTTCGGCGAGAGCAGTGGGAATTGTTAAACTTTATTTTAGAAATAAGTTTTTAATTTTGGACAATGTTTATTACATTCCTTGTTTTCGTATAAATTTGATTTCTATTTCTAGGTTATTTGAACAAATGTTTAATGTTTCTTTTAATAATAATTATGTTAATATTTCTAGAAATTGTTTGAATATTTGTTCTGCACATCTGGAAAATGGGCTTTACACGTTAAGGCCCAACGAAAAATCACTGCTCAATACCGAAATGTTCAAAGTTGAACAACCAAAACCCAAGAAGCAAAAGATTTCTTCTGATAATGAAACATACCTATGGCACCTTAGATTAGGTCATAGTAAAGGATGGTCCTTTAAAAGAACTAAAAGTTAGTTCTCTACCAGTTTGTGAATCTTGTCTTGAAGGTAAAATGACTAAAAGGCCTTTCTTTGCAAAAGGCGAAAGGGCCAAGGAACCACTTGAACTAATACATTTGGACATCTGCGGTCCATTGAATGTACAAGCACGTGGTGGTTATGAATATTTCGTCACATTTGTTGACGATTATTCAAGGTATGGTTACATATACCTAATGCAAAGGAAATCTGAAACTTTTGGAAAGTTCAAAGAATTCCAAACGGAAGCTGAAAAACAATTAGGCAAGACGGTGAAGAGTCTTCGATCTGATCGAGGAGGGGAATTCCTTGATACTGAATTCAAGGACTATATGATTGAACATGGTATTCTATCACAACTCACCGCACCAAGAACACCACAACAAAATAGTGTTGTAGAGAGAAGAAATTGGACGTTGCTTGATATGGTGAGATCCATGCTTAGCTACTCATCATTACCTACTTCATTTTGGGGATATACACTACAAACTATAGTATATCTTCTAAACATAGTTCCATCTAAGTCTATCCCAAAAACACCTTTAGAGTTATGGAATGGTCGCAAACCTAGTATGCGACATATTCGTATATGGGGGTGTCCAGCACATGTGCTGAATGTTAGACATGTATGCCCTAAGGAGTAAAAATATAATGAGTTTTTGAAGACATTTTTATCAATAAAAAATTCATTTATTATTCATATACCAAATCTTGTCCTCTTTACGTTCATATTTGTTGAATGTATGATAAGCAAACAATAGTCTGAGACTGTCGGTCTAAACCTTTAAGAATTGGGCATATGATGGACAGATTATGCAGAAGACACGATTCTTAAGGTGACGGTCTAAATCATAAGATCCGCAATCGAGGGAATAAAGTTGGGCGCTTTATTCATGTAAAGATTGTTATGTTGTCTATATCCCTATTGGGAGATGGTTTGTCTTGACCATCGGAGGTGGACTCTGTGAATAGAAACATTGGCACGTTGTCATAGGTGAAGATG
>CAMOHE010055213.1:0-28550 GCA_946598075.1 Artocarpus hirsutus
TATGGATAATCCTATAGGAATATGATACACTATGATATGTCATGGAGACTTAGCTATACGAGCTTCGTAATTCTATAGAGTTCGAGAGTGCAACTCCAAGCTTTTAGTGGAGTAGCGTTGGAGTTGATAATTATGAAATGTATATTTGGGATATTGGGTTTCATAATTATCGGGAGCTTGAATTATATAGGTCTATTTGGTCCCCTTTGCTAGCTTACAAAATCCTATAACGATACGGCGTGCTTTTCTAATTATTGGTAACTTATGTCAGATTTATTAGATTGGTTGAAATTTGAAAGAATCAAATAATTCATGTCTATTTATCGGTTGAATTAATTTTGTGACAAAATTAATTCAAGATTAAACTTGTTGAATTATTGGGATCGGATAATTCTTGTTTGTTTATCAGTTGATTTAATTTTGAATAAATTATATCAAGATAAACTTGTAGAATTATTATAAATCTATTTATTTTCCTAGAGATTATGTAGATAAAGTTGTTTTAATTAGATAACTTCTTTATTGGGTTATTTGAATTGAAACCGAGGCTTTATCCTATAGAATCTTAGGTGGAAAATAAAAGATTCGTTGAGATTTTTTTCGGTAGTTCGGCATGCCGATCCTAAAGTTCGTCCTGCTGATGAGGCAAGTTTGGCCTGCCTATGAGAAAGTTTGGCCTGCCTATACGCGAATTAAAAATCACGCGTATTTCATCCGATATTGACCCAAATTTGATTCTGTTTTGAATTTTTGAGACCTTATCTCATAAGGAATGACCCTAGACCCAACTTCTATAAATAGGGAGTGAGTCTCATGAGTTATTTAGATCAGTTGAGAGATTAAGAGTAATACTTTGCTGGTGACAATCTGAAACTCCTTGAGAGCTCTTGTTCACAAATCACGAACACTAGCTTTGGGTTCTCTCAATTGGTTGGAAGGAGAATCACCTTGAGGAAGAGCTGTACGTGTGAGCACACACTCATTCCGATCGTGGATAGAAAATAGCAAAGAAGACCAGTTGGTTGAGACTCTTCTGGAACGTTACTTTTCTTCACGGCTTACAGGAGTTCTTCAGTATTCAAAGGTCAGTAAAATCTGATTAATTTATGCATATAGCATGTCAAACTTGTGTTTTAGAAAATACTCTGATATAAAAATTTTAAAATTCCACTGCGTACTATTTTTTCGACAAGTACAAAGGGGTATGTTTTCCATGACTCTTGAAGATGCAAATTCTAATCCATTAGTTGCCAAAGGTAATATTCTCATCTCTGGTGTAGTTGCACATGCATTGATAGATTCAAGAGCTACTCACTCATTTGCATCTCCATCATTTGTGAGAAAATTAGGCATCTCATCTCAAAGACTGAAAGAAAGACTTTGTGTTACTATTCCATCCGAGGAGATAATAAGTTCAATGTAGATTCTTAGAGCTTGTCAGATTCAAATTCACGGAAGGATACTTTATGCAAATCTTGTAATTCTTGATATGAAAGATTTTGATGTTATTTTGGAAATAGACTGGCCAACTAAATATTATGTCACCATAGACTACAACAACAAAATTGTAACTTTCCAACCACCAAGGGAAGAGAAATTTATATTTAGTGGTACTTATGGAAAAAGATTAATTCCAATGGTAGGCTAGGAAGATGTTGAGAAAAGGATGTGTTGGCTACTTGGCTTATGCTATTGATAATTCGGTGGATCACAAATTAAAGACAGAAGATGTAGATATGGTACAGAAATTTCTAGAAGTATTTCTAGAAGATTTACCAGGACCACCACCTGATCGAGGAATAAAGTTTGTGATTGATTTGGCACCAAGAATTGCTCCTATTTTCAAGACAACATATAGAATGGTGCCAAATGAATTTGAAAAGTTAAAGATTTAGTTGCAAGAACTACTTGACAAGGGCTTTATACGCCCTAGTTATTCTCCTTGGGAGCTCCTATATTGTTTGTAAAGAAGAAGGATGATATGTTGCAGTTATACATTGACGATAGAGAGTTAAACAAAATAACCATAAATAATAAGTTTTTAGTCTTGAGAATAGATGATCTGCTTGATCAGTTGCAAGGGGCTTCAACATTTTCTAAGATTGATTTACGCTCCGGATATTATCAATTAAAAATTTGTACAGAAAACTACATTTAGAATTGGGTATGAGCATTATGAATTCTTGTTGATGCCTTTTGGTTTAACTAACCCTAACTGCTTTTATGGATCTAATAAATCGGGTATTTAAGAACTTTCTTAGTAGATTTGTAATAGTATTTATTGATGACATCTTGGTCCACTCATGGAATAAAGATGAGCATGCAGAGCACTTAAGAATCGTGTTACAGATTCTTAAAGAAAATTAGTTGTATGATAAATTTAAGAAATGTGAATTTTGGCTTGAACAAGCGGCATTCCTTGAGCATATAGTGACCAAAAATGGAATTTTAGTTGATCCAAAAAAAGTAGAAGTTGTGAAAAACTAGCCAACACTGACAAATGTATTTGAGGTTGGAGTTTCTTAGGATTTGTAGGATGCTATTGGTGATTTGTTGAAGATTTGCTAAGCTAGCCACTCCATTGACGTCTGGAATGACGCTTGTGAAAGAAGTTTCCAAGAACTAAATAATAGGCTAACTATAGCTCTAGTGCTCACCATACCAACTGGAATCGATGGATTTTTCGTGTATAGTGATGCTTCTTAGAGTGGATTGGGATATGTGTTGATCCAAAATGGGAAAGTCATTGCATATGCTTCTAGATAATTGAAAGAATATGAAAAGAATTATCTAACTCATAATTTAGAACTTGCTGCAGCATTTTTTCCCTTGAAAATCTAGAGACATTACTTGTATGGTGAAAAGTGTGAAATTTACATAGATCATAAAAGTTTAAAATACTTCTTCACACAAAAGCAGTTTAATATGCGGCAACGTAGATGGCTAGAGCTAGTGAAAGATTATTATTATATAATTAACTATTAACTTGGAAAAGCAAATGTGGTTGTTGATGCCTTATGCAGGAAATCAATTTAAACTCTTCAGCTTATTTTATTCTAGTAAAATTTACCTATAACATAGACCAGTATGCCCAAGAGTATGTTAAAGAGATTGTGAGGCTGCCTGGAGTTCTAGTTTCCATCATATTTGATAGATATCCTAAATTCACATCCATATTTTGGAAAAGTTTACATAGTGCCATGGGAATTGCTTTCAGTATGCATTTCATACTCAAAGTGATGACCAGTCAAAGAGTAAATTAGATTTTGGAGGATATGTTAATCGCTTGTGTGCTAGATTTGCATGGGAGTTGGGACAAAGATATTCCTTTAGTGGAATTTACGTACAATAATAGCTACTAAACAACAATTGGAATGGCTCCCTATGAAGCACTATATCGAAGGAAATATAGGTTCCCAATTCATTAGGGTATAGTTGGAGAAAGAAAACTATTGGGTCCCAAGAAAGTAGAGAAGATACACCAAAGAATGAAAATGGCACCAAGTAGACAGAAAAGTTATACAGATAAACAAAGAAGAAATTTAGAGTTTTTTTTGTCGGGGATCATAAGTTTCTAAAGAGAGCTCTGATGAAAGGTATTATGATATTCAAGAAGAAGGGAAAACTTAATCCAAGATTTATAGGCCCTTTTTTGATTTTGGAGATAATGAGAGATATGGCCTATAGATTAAGCTCTACCTCCTACATTGGCCAATGTGCATAATGTTTTCCATGTGTCCATATTAAGAAAGTATATTTTGGATAATATGCATGTATTAAAATGTGAACCATAGGAATTGAGCTCGGACTTGACATATGAAGAACAACTAGTGAAAATCCTTGATAGAAAAGAGAAAAAGCTGAGAACAAAAAAAATTCATTGGTTAAAGTATTATGGAGAAGTCACTCTATTGAGGAAGCCACATGGGAGGGAGAAGAAGAGATGAAAAACAAATATCTTGAACTATTTGGTACGTTAAATTTCTAGGACAAAATTTAAATAAGGAGGGAAGGATTATGATGCCCAAAATTATCACAAATATGCTTAGGTTGGTTTTTCTACACCAATTGAAGTGGTTTCATTTAGAGCCTTCAGAGTGATGAATCACTCGCTAACTCCTCAAGCACCACTTTGCTTCAAGGCTTAAAGTCATCCATGTAACTATCCTCAAGGAAAGTTGTATTAGTTGAAACCATGACTTTATTTTCCTTTGGGTTATAAAAATAACCCCCTTTAGTCCCTTTTGGATATCCTATAAACACGCAAACTTTCAAACGTGCTTCTAACTTATTTGCATCCCTAAACAAGACATGAGCCAAACATCCCCGTATATGAATATAGTTTAAGGATGTCCTTTTCCCTGTCCACAACTCATGAGGAGCTTTAGGGACTAATTTTGAAGGCACATTGTTCAAAAGATAACATGCGGTTTGTAGTGCATATCCCCAAAAGGACAAAGACAGTGATGAATAACTCATGATAGACCTAACCATGTCCAACAAAGTCCTATTTCTTCTCTCAGCCATGCCGTTCTATTGTGGAGTGTCCGACGCAGTCAAAGAGGATACAATCCTATTCTCTAATAAGTGTCCCAAGAACCCATTAGAAAGATATTCACTACCTCGATCGAATCATAGTGCCTTTACGGGTCTACCCAGTTGTTTTTCTACTTCAGCCAAAAACTCCTTGAACTTGTCATAAGTTTTGCTTTTTATGGTGCATCAGGTACACATACCTATAACTTGAGTAATCATCAATAAAAGTGACGAAGTACTCATACCCTTCTTATGCTTGGATGTTCATAGGTCAGTAAACATCACTATGCATAAGTTCCAAAACCCATTTGGCCGTATTGCCCTTAGAACCAAATGGTCTTTTGGTCATTTTACCCTCCAAATAAGATTCATATTGTGGTATAGATTCTTACTTTAAGTGACTTAAAGGTTCATCCCTTACCAACCTTTGAATCCTATTTAGGTTAATATGACCAAGTCACAAATGCCAAAGATAAATCTGATTAGAGTAAGAAGTTTTAAGTCTTTTAGATTTATCATTATGCATCTCAGTATTAAGCAGTAAGTCCATCTTAGGTTTGATAAAATATAGATTATTTTACATCCATCTAGAATAGATAAAAGATTGTTTTTAAGAATCACCATTTTATTTTTAAAAGAAACCAATAGGAGTCTTTAAATAAACAAGCTACAAAAATTAAATTCCTTTTAAATTTAGAAACATAAAAACAATGTCACAAAATTAAAGTCCTATAACTATCAAAATGAAGATGGACGTCTCCTACTACTTCAGCTAAAACTAAGGATCCATCGCTCATCCGAAGCGTAAAGTCTTCACAAAGTAGATTTCTCGTTTCTTTGAACCCCTACGAGAAACACAAACATGATTAGTTGTTCAAGAATCTATGACCCAAGTGTCATTAGATTCCTCAACTAAATAAGTTTCTAAATACAGAAGATCACACCTACCTCCTTGGGAAAGGAAGTTCTTGCAATTCTTCTTTATGTGCCTAAGTTTCCTGTAGAAGAAGCACTCTAGCTTCTTTGGGTTCTTCTTCTTCTTCTTCTTCTTCTTGTTCTTACTGCTCGTAGGAATAAAAGACTTCTGATTCTTGGCCCATTGCTTCTTTCCATTCCCTAGGTTAGGATTGGAACCCAACACAGCCACCAAGTTGGCCTCGCCACTAGCAGGAGACTCCCTGATTAGAAGTTTGAACTCCTGTAGTTGTTTAATCAACTTAGTCAAGGTCATATCCCGCCTATTGCTTAAATTAAATGTAGCTCTAAACGGAATGAATTCCTTAGATAGAGTTTCAAAGACTATATTCATCTGAGTTTCAGCATTGATGTCAGCTCCATTGGTCTGAACCTTAGCAAGGTAACCCATGACTAACACATATGCTCCTTTATAGTTGTCCCCGGTCTCTGCTTATAGTTCAAGACTTTTCAAAGTGCCCCTTGCCACTTGCAAATGTCTGGCCTCCAAACATGTCTTCTAGATTATCCAAGATCTGGCTAGTAGTCTCGTAATCCTCATGTTAAGCCTGTCAACACATTATTCATACTGGCCATAACATAGCAACAGGCCTGATCATTGGCATCTTTCCAGTGATCATATGCTTAGATTTGCTCATTAATGGAATCTCGTAGGCTTGGGATGACACGGAGTTGTCAACATAAATTTTTCTCAAAGGAAAGGATGATGTTTAGCTTCCATTTCCAATCATTATAATTCTTTCTAGTTAATTGGTTTTTGTCAAGTATCGATGATAAAGCGTTTTTAGACATTTTTAATCTACAATAAAGAATTATATACCAAACATAAGCAAACATATAATAATAGTTTAGTAAAATAATACAATCATGTATAGTATACAAATGTATTTATGTGTCAAAATCTTGAAAATATCACAACCTTGCAACAATAATTCCCAACTCAGATTCAACAAGCCACTTAGGGGAGACTTGCTAAATTTAATTAGGAACACGGATCCCCTCCTTATAAATATACGCCATCTAGGACCCATATGATCCAGTATACATTAATAATCATTTTTTTGGCCATTAATTTTATTAACAGAGCTCTTGGGGGAGGTGAATAATAAAATCAACATAAGTATATAACGAGTGTTTTAATATTTTATCCATGATTTACAATCACCATCTAGGGGTGTGCAACAATAAATCATGCTAAAATACCGTATCCTTTTGGAAATCTAATCCGGTACATGATGAAGTTCCTTCCTAGTCGAAACCACCATGTGCTACCTATGAACCAACGATGGAGGCCGTAGGTCCTCTCTTCGAAAACCTTCTCTTACTTAATCTTTTGAAATCAAGGTTTTATTTTATAAACATGTTTGAACAATTTTTAATGAGTGGCACTCCCTATTCTATATGACATGTTATCAATTATGACATGTTATCAATATACATGTCAAATTATAATACAGACAGGCAAAGCAATCATGCAAAGCCACAAACAAAATAATAATAAATAACAGGAATATTATTGTTCCACCCTAGAGAAAAGAAAACAAAGATTACAAGAAAATAATCAAAACATATTCTCGATTCTTCATCCTTGAATCTTCAAATTGTATAATTCTTCATGTAACTTCCATCTTCAAGTCTTCAATCCTACATAGATCGAATACTCTATATTTCCTGTCATATCTAAAACTAATGTTTCTCAAAATTGTCCTAAAACTAAAATCAAAACTGCACTGAAAAATGCACCTTTTCTGAAAAATTTATAACTCTCTGTTAGCATGCCAATCTATATGATCGGCTTACCGGTCATGATCCTCTAGCCTACCAAGCCTCACAGTCTGGCCTACCAGTCATGATAGATCAGCTTGCCACAAGAACCATTAGAATGTTGCCCTATGGACAGCCTGCCTATCCCAGAGGTTTGGCCTGTCGGTCTACAACCATTGGATTGTTGAAATTGAAGATTCAGCATGCCGACAAAGTAAAAATCACATTTTTTTCAAAAAATATAGTTTTTAATACAATTTATCAATTTTATTTTCAACAATTCAAAAACATAAAATAGAGACTTAGGAAATACCAGTGGAATGCTATAATCCATCTTCTTGATCTGTTTTCTCTGAATGATTATTTAATTACAAGATTCTTACAAATTTAAAATTAAATAATAATTCCTAGATGGAGATGATAGTCTGCCATCTAATTACATGAAAATAGATACACAGGCTAACCTTTAAGAAACCATAGCCAGTATAAATTAATTAATTAATAAATAATTAAATAATAATTTAATCAATTATAATTAATTAATAAACATTCACCATATAATCCATGACAATATATAAATAAATAGAAACCCTAGAGTGCCAACTCTCTAAAAAATCAATATTCAAGTATAGGAGAGATTAAGATCATATGATTTATACACACAATATAATCATAAACTCGTAAATTTATGTAAAAACTTTGACTTTGATACCAATTATTGGAAAAATAGTATGCAGCGAAATTTTAAATTTTTTTATTATTAGTGTATTTTTTAAAACACAAGTTTGACATGCTATATACATAAATTATCCAGATCTTACTAGCCTTGCTTGCTGAAAAACTCCTACAATCGATGAAGAGAAAAGGATGTTGTAGAAGGATCTCAACCAACTGGCCTTTATTGCTATTCTCTATCCTCGACTGGTGTGTGTGTGGGCACACTTGTATAGCTCTTCCACCAGGTGACTCTCCTTTTAACCAATTGAGAAATACCCAAAGGTATAGTTTGTAATTTGTGAACAATAGCTTTCTAGGGAGTTTTAGAGTATCACTAGCAAAGTACTCACTCTAGATTTCTCAATTGATCTAAAAAACAATAAGTCTTACTCCCCTTTTATAGGAGGTTAGGCCCAGGGATCAGTCCTTATCAAATAAGGCCTCAAAAATTTGAATCAGAATCAATATTAGATAAGAAATCGCGTCTAAAAATGCGTGATTAAAATCGTTCAGTCGACAAGCTGAACTAGTAGATCGGTCTGCTGAACTTACTCCATCAACAAGCCAAACTTAAAGATTGGCCTGTTGAACTTATGATAAATGATTCTTGTGAATCTTTTTTTTTTCCACCTGAGATTCTTGGAATAGAGCCTTAGTTTTAATTCAAATAACCAAATAAAGAATTTATCTAATTAAAACAGTCATATCTGGATAATCTCTAGAAAAATAAATATTCCTGATAATTCAATAAGTTTATCTTGAATTAATTTATTCAAAATTAATCCAATCGATAAACAAACATGAATTATCTGATCCTAACAATTCAACAAGTTTTTCTTGAATTAATTTTGTTACAAAATTAATTCAACTAATAAACAAGCATGAATTGTCTAATCCTACCAAATTTTAGCTAATCTGATAATTTGACATAAGTCACCAATTTATTAAAAAAGCACGCCGTATCGTTATAGGATTTATTATGAGCTAGCAAAGAGAACCTGATGGACCTATATAGTTCAAGCCCCCGATAATTATGAAACCCAATATCCTAAATATACATTTCATAATTATCAATTCTAATACTACTCCACTAAAAGCTTAGAGCTGTACTCTCAAACTAGACAGAATTACGAAGCCTGTAGCCTGTATAGTTAAGTCTTCATGACATATTATAATATGCCGTACCTCTATAGGATTATCCACAATCGGCTTAAGGACAAATTCTATCTTATTTTTTTGATTATCTTTATCTTACATTCCATTACATCACCATCAGAAAACCTACTATCCAAAGACAGTATACCATTCGGTTACACCTATATATCCAAATGGTTAAACGCTTCAATTTTCTAATTACAGGATAACGCATATAAGAGGATATCAACTACACCTGAAGAAGAGCTATGGATTCCATATCTATGAATAATAGGTTTATACTATCAAAAGTCATGCCTCCAACGTACTAGCATGCGTACCAATATAAAATGTGGATGCCACCCTTTGGTACATCAAAAGACACAAGTTAAGACAATGGGCCCACTATCCATCTTAGTATTAAGATACAATACATAAAATTGTCTAAAGTGAATCGATTTGCTGAGACAAAATTCTTAATCCAAATTAATTCACTTTATGTCTCGATCCAACACATCGTCACCCATAACAAGGTGCCAATGTTTCTATTCGTGGAGTCCACCACCAATGGTCATGACAAGCCATCTCCCATTAGGGATATAGACAACCTAATAATTTTTACATGAATAAAGCGCCCAACTTTATTCTTTCGATTGCAGATCTTATGATTTAGATTGTCACTTTTAGAATCATGTCTTCTGCTTAATTTGTCCATCATATGCCTGATTCTAAGGGTTTAGACTAACAATCTTAGACTTTTGTTTACTATCATATATTTAACAAATATGAACGTAAAGATGACAACAATCTGGTATATGAATAATAAATAAACTCTTTATTCATAAAAATGTCTCCAAAACATATAACATTTTTCTCCTTATGGTATACATGTCCAACAGTATGACAGTGGTAAAGAATGAGAATAATGAGTTAATTCCCACTAAGACAGTGCAGGCTACAATCAAATTGCCATCGTACCTGAAGATCAAGAGAAGACCACTTTTTGCTTATCCACATGGTGCTTTCACTTTTTGAAGAATGCTTTTGAGTTATGCAATGCTCTCGCCACTTTTTAAAGGTGTATGATTGCTATCTTATCGGACATGGATGATTTTTTAGTTTTTGGATCCTTTTTTGATTGGATCTATACAATATCTCCTTAGGTTGCAATGTTGTGAAAAAAAGAACTTGGTGCTTAATTGAAAAAAATGTCACTTTATGGTACAAAAGAGAACTGTCTTGGGTTATAGGATCTCATCTAAGGACAGTGAAGTGGATCAAGCAAAAATTTCAATGATTAAGTCACTTCCTCTACTATCAAATGTCAATGGCATTTAAAATTTCCTCGGGCATGCCGGTTTCTATCGGCGATTTATCAAAGATTTTCCATGATTATCAAGCCCCTTTACAATCTCTTAGAGAAAGATGTTCTATTCCACTTCGATGAAAAGTGCTAGAAGGCCCTTTAACTCATCAAGGAGAAATTGATATCTACAGGAATCATGATGGCATCCAATTGGAGTGATCCTTTTGAGATAATGTGTGATGAGAGTGACTTTGCGATTGGTGTGGTTTTTGGGCAAAGTCATATTGATTGGTCAGAGAATCCAATGCCTTAGAGCTAGATGATTAGTGCCTAGGCACTGAATGGCCCAGGCGTTGGTGTCGCAGGCCCTATAGGTAGCGTTGTGACATTGGCTCGACAACAACACACTTCTACAATGTTGTGCACTTGGCACCATAGCACTAGCACGAAAAGTTGATCCTTTAAACATGTGTGATTTTGAATTGTTTCGAACTATTGTATTGTTTGATTGTATGCTTTAATACAAACCTAAATACATATTAGCAACATGCATATTTGATGTAATAGTTGTATTGCTTTACGAAAGGATACCTTTACATGAAAGATTACATAAATTGAAATGGTTACACTGGTTCATAAAAAGACACTCCTGTGTTTTATTAAATCTCCAAAAATTTTCAAGTTTCACATCTTGTTCTTGAACACCATATTATAGCTACATATTATGTTCAAGGTTTTATATATATTGACAGTAATTTACTATTAAACCTGTTAGCAAACTAAGAAATTAAGGCATATAAATCCTTTAACAAAAGTTTTCTATACTTCTCAACTCATCCATATTTTTATATTTGATTAACCATTATTTTCTTGTTTTACCTACAAATTCTTCAACATACTCTCAATAAGAATGTTAATAAAATGAAAAACAAAATAAAAATCAATAAGAAAAAAGGATATATTTTAGGGGAATTTTTATCAATGCCATGTTTCAATATTTACTTTTTATAAATGTCACTTATGTTTATTTACAACATAACTTAACTTAAAATATGAATGATAATATGGTATAATTTTTTTAAATATGATATAAATAAACATAATTTTTAAAAATATGGTATAATATGTAATTTTCTATGGTAGATGCCACAAGGGAATCGTGGACAAACCGTCGCCCTGAAGTGAAAAAAAATTATATTTGAAGACAATTATATCCTGCAGATGTCTGCAAACTTTTTCGGCTTAATTTCAGGCAAAGCAAATGAAAATATCTGAGACTGTCTGTGAGGTCTGTAACTTGCACGAAGTTGGACTGTAGTCAACATCTCCCAATCCACCCCTTCATACGATCATAAATAGATAACTTAACTAATGCCGTGTTTTATTATTATTATTATTATTATTATTATTATTATTATTTTGTAAAATGGAATGTTATATTTATTTATTCGCCGTAAAGGAAGGAAGCCTTCCTTCCCCAAAAAAATATTTTTTTAAATCTCCTTATTTATATTTTCCAACAAAGTAAGCATCAAAATTTGCTTCTTTTTCTTTTTGTTTTTTTTTTGGAAACTTAAAACATGTTCCTGAACATAGGAAAATGCACATCTAAAAAAAAAAAAGGAAAATGCATTACAAACACTAATATGTATAAAGTAAGAAATGCTCAAAGACAAATAGTGTAATCTGCTCTAGAAGACACTTAAAGAAAAATACAAACAAAAAGACGATGGAAATATCTTACCAACCGGTAGGCCTTCACAATTTTTGTAGATGAAATAATTGGTAAACCATCAACGTCCGGCAGAGAAAAAACAAAGTTATGAAAAAAAAAAGTAAGAAATTTTGGAATTTGCTTCTTTATCCAATCAATTTGGGTGTTATGCCATCACCTATGATAAGATCTTCACTCGGTCAATCATACAACGCATCCATATAAGATCTTAACCGGTCAATCATCAAACGGATTTACAAAAGATTTGGGGTCCCATTATGATTGTATGGGCGGTTAATAACTCGTAGCTGTAAACAATAATTCCTTAAAAAAAAAAAAAAAAAAAAAAACCATATTTCACATTAATACTCATAAGTCTCTGGTTGGATATATGTGTTGGAAGATGCGTGTTATTCAATATTAAAGATCTAAATATGCCGTGCTGAAAGTTCTGTTTTGTGATATCCAGACGTCGACTTGACCTTACATTCTATACAGGAAAAAGGGCGTGATTAAAAAGACAAATAAGGCAACAAACATGTAGATATACTCGCCATGAATCAATTAGAAAGTCATTGAAAGAGAAAGCAGCTAGTCATGTAATACCCTGGACAAAATCCTAATATCAGAAAAATCATAAAAGTTTTTAACTCATGCAATTGACACCGTTCTTTTCGAGTTTGGATGAAAAGATCATTGCTATAATGGTTCTTAATTAATTGTCAAAAAATTGGGTCTACCCCTAACGAAAATTAAAAAGAATTAAAAAAAGTTTTGAGGCTAAAATTTTCCCATTGTAACCACTTTAACTGAATAACAATCTAAATCCCTTTGAGACCAATTAGTATGTTTCGTGCGTAATTAACGGCTTCCCCAATTAGAGAGGTAAGCCCATCCTAAGCGATCTCTGATTTTTGTTATATATGTGGGAAAGAAAGCCTGGGAGTTTGTTCTTAGTCATAGGGGTGTTCATTGGTTTTTGTTTTTGTCAGTTTTTAGGCGGTCAATTTTTAACCGTCTACGGTCGATTTTGAGAAAACAAAACCTAGAGCTGACCAAATAGATAGGGAGTCAGTTAGTTCTCAATCACAATAATCAGTTTTGTAGTAGTCAGTTTTTGCTAGAGTAACCAATTAGGATACTAAAAGTAATCCAGCATCTAAAGAGATAAAACGTTGTCTTTATTTAGTCCAAATTTAATAGATTAAAAAAATTCTAAAATGTTATAAAGAGAACAAGAATGTATGAGTAAAATGATCTAACAAAAACTCATTTAAATATAAAAGTTTTTTTTTCTTATTCATATATTAATATATGAATATATATAAATAATTTTTGAAAAGGTCACCGACTGACAAAAAAAAAAGAAAAAAAAAACTCTTCCAAAAACCAATCACCGACTTTTTGTAAGTGGTCGGTTTTCGACCGGCTCAGTCGATTTTTGCCTCTAAACCAATTTTGTAGGCTTTTTATTTTTTTTTTAACAACCCTACTTAGTCGATCCGTCAATGTGCAAAGAGTTCAAAGGTTGCAATTCTTGAGTTTGTTGGGAAACACTGTTGAGATGAAAAACACAACATCAAAGTTCCTTTAAGTTCTTCACCAGACTCTTTCTTGGTAGGCACCTGGTGTACTTGTAGAAGGCGTGTCATATTGTGATTAGTCACTCGGTGTTGAGCATCGATTTTTCAACCCTCGATCTAAACCTTGTAAGTTTAATTTCTGATACATTCAATGGTCTTTTTCAATCCTCCTATGGGACAATTAGGGCTTGACCCTCAATATATACATGTATCAATATCATCTTAAGGGTACTTCTTAGGTCTTGATCTATTTATATCGACGTCAAAGTCTTTTCGTTATTTCGAGATCCTTCCTTGAAGAGGTTATTCCCGATAATATTGACACATATCAAGGTAGCATACGAATAAAGACTACATGTTCTCTTTGATATTAAAAAAAAAGTTCATGTATATCTCCTTGATTAGGGACAAAATCAGAAAATTTAGCTACAAGGGGTAGATTGTATACTATCATTATTAAAAAAAAATTAATGAAAGATATATAAAATTTTAAGGGGGCCGAAGATAATTTTAGAGGAATAAAAGGTATTTTTTTTTTTAAACTTTATATGCAATATTGAAGGAAAAAAATTTAGGAGGGGTGGCCATGCATTCTGTCTATGTGTGACTCCACCCATATCCTTGATCATTTTATTTCTATTTATTGGTGAATTTGACTGTATTGACATCGTAAATGTTCTGTACTTGGAGGTTATATAGCTTAGTATTTGCGTTTATAATCTCTTAAAAAAATTATCAGGTTGGTAATTTCTTAATTGGAAATATATTATAATCTAAAGAAGATTGAAATTTCTTGAAGAGACACGTGGTCTCTTTCAATCCCCTAGACCACAAAATTCGGTCGGAGCAATGAGCATTCCACGAACGCATAAATTCAGGAGTAAAAGCTCACCAACGCAATTAACTCTAAGCCTAATTAGGAGCAATTAATCCACGTAAATACGTATCTTAGAGTGGAAAATCGAGAAAAGTACCGTAGTCGGCAGGGGCATTAAAGGAGATTAACAACAGCCGCAGCCACCAAAAAAAAAAAAAAAAGGGTCAACACTTTTGTCAAAACAGTAAGCAGTACCTAGTCAAACTTTTTCATGGCTCCAGGAAAACGAGATCATGATACCATGAGAGGCGAGGTTTCTCACGTTCCTTATAATTATTATTAATATTATTTTTTCATTTGCCTTTCTCACTATAAATACTTGACGTGCCCACCATGTTTTTACTCACAAGAATATATAGCTCCCTCTTCTTCTCTCTCTTTACCAAGAGCTTTTGGTCTTTCTCTTTTTTCTTTTTTCTTTTTTCTTTTTTTTTTTCATCTTCTCGATCTTGTTTGTTTGGTGAAGAATTAATCAAAAAGTAGGGAAGAATCTGTAAAGCTCAGGAGGGATAGCACCAGATTCTGATGGTGAATAGTACTTGTTAATATTCGTCCTCTCTAGCGCTATCCATCCTGAGTTTCATGGCTTCTTCTTGCTCATCTCTCTCTCTCTCTCTGTCTCTCTCTGTGGTTTTGTCCAGTTTGCAAGTCGAGAAAATTCTTGGAGGAAGGAATCATTTTCTGCAGGGCAGGAACTAATGTTACTATCTTTTTTCTTTCCTTTGATAACTCTTTCAAGTTTCATGTATGCATGAGTTGATCATTTTAAACAAAAACAAAAGCAAATAAGTGCAATGGGTCGCGGAACCAAATAAAACTGCTAAAAGATTATAGTAATTTTCAAGTTCAGTGAATTTTTTGCTGACTGTGTCAGATTTTTTTGGGCGTTAATTCTGATTGTGTTAGATTGATAAATAGGAAATGCTTCCTTATATTCGGTGACTAATTTAGTTGATTATTTTGTATGATGTCTACATTTAAGTTCAAACTATACTCCAGCACACCATATATACTTTAAAGGGAGGAAGCATGTCTAAATGACTATCACGGTGAGTTGAACAAGGGTATAATACTTATAAAGAGTTGTTGTGATTTATGGCTTTTGTTCATAGATATAAATAGAAATTTAAATTCATTTAAATTTTTGTAAGGAAAATATCGTAACAAATAAAGTTTTGGACCAAAATTTTTTAGTTTAATCCCATGGAACAGCCAGGGGCTCTTATCATTTTAAGTCATTTAACGGTAACATGTGTTTTATACCATATATAACCATCATATTATTTTTCTTTTGCTAAAGAAGCATTTTGACATTGTCGTGCATTTGTTAACGTCCTGTGTTTTCAAATCATGAAACAGAAAAACTATAGAGAGTACTTACCACTTTCCATATTTGGTTCTACAGTTTTTTGCTCAGAATATTTGGTTGCATCGTTGCTTCTCTTTTGCCGTTAATCTTTTGGTAATGATCATAATCAGCCAAAAAATTAAAACAAGATGTCGACATAAAATAGTGCTTTTTAATCATTAAAGAAACTTCTTAATAATAATAATAGTGATAATAAATTTAAGTAACTTCTTTTTTCTTCAAACGCTAATATTAGGAAATGGATGTCTTTCTTTGCATAAGTCAACTTAAGAACTTCTTTTTACAATTATTGATATAATCATTTTTCCTTAATGATAAAAATGTTTGACATATAGGAACGTGAATTATAGGGTTTTTTTTTTTTTTCCCTGAAGGAAGGTGAAATACGGTTATTAAGATGTCAAGAGAGAGAAAATTTTATAATTTAAACACCATTTACAAAATTAGGCTCACTCCAATTATGTTCAATCCAACTAACACAATTTCTTTTCTTTTCTTTTCTTTTCTTTTCCTATAAAGCACCAAATAGTACAGAATTACTTGTAAACAGGACAATTATTCTCATGGCACCCAACAAAACGGTCGAAAGATATATAGGTGCGTTTGTTTAATTGCTAATCATGCCAGCATCTTTTTTCTCCCAATCTTACACTCCCTTTTCGCCTTTTTTTTTTTTTTTTTACTACAATATCAACTTGGCTGTTACAACACAAACACAATATATCTCTTTCGTACAAGAATTTATGATATTGCCCAGTAAAAGGGCTTTTGGAAATCTTATGTGGGCATCCAACAGTATATTTGACTGCATAAATCAATACAAAACAGAAATTGGAAAAGGCCCTTTAAAGATGAAAGAAAGGTGATGAATGCCGAACCATCTGCCATGCCATTCTAATTCTAAAACTTGTACCAAATTTTCATGTATTTTTGCAGACCATATTTCATGGATAAGCTCATTGAAAGGCAACCTTACCCTGGCATATATGATATATGTGTAATCTAAATATAAATATATTATGAGCATTGTCGAAGTTGGAAACATTTCACTCAATGAGTTTAATTGCTCACCAAATCCTGACAATTTTTCAATCATTATGTAAAGTTACGACGTGGGACCCAAAGACTGAATGGTGATTGTGCATTTATTTACGGCACATTGAATTTGTGTACTGTGTGAGTTGTTTTTCATTCATGATCACTACTCCTCTTTTGTTTTTGTTTTTGCTTTTGTTTTGTTTTTTTTATCTTTGCTAAAGAAATGTTTTTATTGGTCATAATTTTTTTAAGAGGTTGATCAATTTTTTCATGTACGCATTCTATCACGTAAAATGCCATGAAAATAGAAAGGAAAAAGAGAGAACAAATAGGACTATAGGAGATATATATATTTGGAATTGAAAAAAAAAAAAAAAGATTGATACAAACAAGGGTTCTTTTTGTTGAGGCTGATAGAGAGAGAGAGAGAGAGAGAGAGAGAACGAAGAAAAGCTTACACTAACTCAGAGGGTGTGCCTTCGAAATTGAATATCCCAGAATTTCATCTTCTGCTACTCTAAGTCCTAGGAGTGCATGCTCCTTGGTGAGGGCTAGAAGTATACCTTTCAGTTCTACGATGCACAATCTTCCGTAAATACCCCTCCCAGTCAAGTGTTTTTTTGGGCTATTTTCACGGTTGACTTAGGGCATATCCACTTGTCTTCTCTTGATCAATTTTGACACTAATAGCTACATTAATGTTTTCCAAAGACTTTTTTTGACCCGCAAGATACAAAATTTCAATCTCTTTATTAATAAATAACCCATATTTGGTTGAATCTTCAATTTTCACTATAAATTTAATTTAAACAATGTAAAATTCTCACATGCTATAATAACAATAAAAAAATTATTATAATATAAAACTTTTACATGTTACAGTAAAAATAGTTCTAACCTTAGCCATCATCACCCTTCTAAACACACTTTAAATTGTCTATGGGATACATAATGCGACACGAGTATGAAACGTAAAGGCTTCAAAAGAAATAAAAATGATAAAAAAACATATATATATATATATATATATATATAAAGAACTCTAAAATAATAAAAAAATCATTTAGAAATAACACAATGATTGTGCCTTTCAACCCGCATTTGTTGCTTTTAATAGACTAATTTTTTAGATATGTTTTTTTAATCAATTTATCCTCTTCAACTTTACAGGTGTCATTCTTGTGTTATATTTTGTCGGAAAATAGACAATAAATTGACAAAGAGATCATAAGTACAATTTTAAAAATGTTAGGATATTTAAGTGAAACAAATACAATGCTCTTAGGTCCAGAGGTAGACATGGAAAATCTAAACAGATTTGTAGTTTGCCTCCTCCTAAAATTTTAAAATTATATATATTTCACTTCACAACATATGAAAACTCATTTGATTTCCATGTGAAATCCCATGAAATTTTTAGTATAGGCATTTGCTTAAATTCTTACCTTATTTTTTTTAGCTTTGTCCTTTGTTTGAGATCATTTTAGCAGTCCAAACTATTTCTCTTGCCATCATTTTATAGGTTTCACTTCAGTGAAATTTTCATTAGAGATTTTACTCTCATATTAAAAAATTAGGGGTGTGACAGTAATTTTTCTTTTTGAGAATGGTCGTTTTCTCAATCCTTTAATAGTGTCTATAATGATCACCATATACGTTTTCTAAGTTTAAATAATAAAAAAAGAGGTGTCCTACAATATTGACCTCTATCAACAAGGTTTTGTTTTTTATTACTAAATTCGGTCAAAATTATTTTTTATAAAAATACTATTCAAAAAATTGATATTTATAGATAATTTATTATTTAAATATCCAAGATAAGAGAAATCCATAAAAAAGTACTCTAAGGGTTTGTTTATTTTGTGTATTCTTTAAACTCAACAGACTTAAATTTGAATTCGAGTATTAAGAATCCTTTAAATACGTGTTTGTTTCTCTTAAAATTCAAATCCTTTGAGTATCAATAATCCAAGTTTTCAAAGTTCTGACCTTTCCTTAAACTTTTGATACTCAGATATCTTTGTCACAGTAAAAACTGAAATTCTCCTTCCTATGTTTAATAAAAAAATCATAACCTTTTTATTTGATAATGATTCTTTTTTCATTGTGTTCCTAGTGAATAGAGGAATAAATTAAGATCGATATCACATATTTTTAAAGATCATTAGCATTAAGATTTTATTAGATTTGTCAATAAACCGAAACAATTTTACTACGTTTTTAAACATAAATTCTAATTTTATTCCATACTAAGATTAAAACTTAAATGTACATCCAAATGTCAATTCGAATAACAATTCAAATCACTAACTCAAATCTTAATTCAAATCATATAACTCAAATCAAATCATTAATTTAAATCTATTTATCAAACAGACCCTAAAAATATTGGGCAATATTATTTAACCACATAGGGTTTTAATTTTACCACTAATAAAATAACAAAACTCAATCTATAAAATACGTCATATTTTAGAATAAGGCTTACAATTTAACGAGTGTTAAGATTTTAACATGTAAGGGTGAAAAAGATTTTTCAAGCGCATTACAGACGTGGCAGACGCATAGAGGGCATTTTCGTCAATAAATTAAATAGAGCCGTAAATTTTCGCGTCTTCACTGACGTGACCTGCCTCTGCTGCCACTACCGCTGTAGGTAACGCACTAAATGACTTCCTGAATTCTTGCGTGCCTTAATTACATGCGGTGGTAGAAAAGAAAAAAGAAAAATAAATGGAAAATTGAAAATTCTTGTGCCCTTGGATCTTCCCGTCGATACGATTGAAGCCCTCTATTGTTCGACGGCTGAAAACGCAAAGGAGGTACGACAAGGCAATCAGGTTGGTACAGTCACATAATTGCACTTTTTCGTTTGTTCATTGATGTGTGTGGACAGGACACCATGTCAAAAAGATGAAATTATTATGAGTTTTTAGGGTGGCTACTGAAACAGTAATTTATATGTTTGTAAGGCATCTTCTAATCGTTACATTGACAGAAAAAAGTGATTATTAGATTAATTGTCAAAAACAAAAATCCTGCCGGTGAAGGTTCTGAGAGTAGAATAATCTTTATGTATGTCTTGTCCACTTTTGGCCATTGAAAAAGAAAATCATCTCTTCACAAAAAATTTAAAAAAAGTTTAAGACTGCTAACAATTAAATCCAAGATAAAGATGAAGTTGATTAAAAGGATCTCATATTCAAATTCCGAAAACAGTTAGCATTATATCAAAAAACTGTGTCTTGTCCCTCGATTTGCTCCTCGCTTGTCTTTATATCATGACAAAAAAGTATAGCTTTGGCCTTGAGTTCGCAAGTTGGTTAAAATATTGGCACAGTTCCTTTCTTTTTTTATTTCTTTTTTCATTTTTACATTAATACGTATTGCTTCTGTTGCTCGTGTTTTTTTTTGATTCTCTTCAACTACTTTACCAGGTCTCCTGTGTTTTAGGGAAATGAGAATTGATGAATTAGCGTAATCTTCGAAATCCTTTAAACCTTGTTTGTTGTTCTATAGAAATATATTGTCAACCATTTAACTTAAATAAAAACAAAATAGTAATGTCATAAACAATGGCATTATAAATTCTTAAAATATTTGGAATTAGGAGTTTCGCAGAGAAGTTTGGGGTAATTGCCCTGGATTACGAATATCCTTCTTCTTTTGAAAGGAAAATTGCATTTAGAAAAGAGATACAAACTTTGATAATGAGGTGAATGATGCTATCACACAAGGAAACTTAACCCCACATAAACATTGGGTCCACAAGTAAATTCAGATAAAACATAAGGTAAAGACGTGTATTGAGTTTTAACAACAAAAAAAGAGATGGCATACCAAGCATCAAGCAAACACATGGCTCTTTCAACAACACTCTTATAATTAATGAAAACTTCGATCGATCATGACCCCTACACCGCATATAAATAAAGCTAACAAACTAGACACGTAACTACCCTAAATGATGCATTCAACAAGGCCTTTATTTGAACAAACTAAAAACGACAGATAAAAGAAAAATTCAAACTACATGAATAAAAGGCTCCGACAAAACAACTGTCAATACCAATCACTAACTCAAATACGTGCCCCATAGAAGCTTTGTGATGTTGAAGGGACCAAAACCTTAGAGTTGCAAGCTCGTTAGAGCTCTAACACACCCAAATTTGACCGGGACGTGAAGACTACGATCTAAAGTACACCGACAATCACCCATATCTCAAATATAGCCACTGTTGCCAATAGTAGAGGACTATTAATGTACCCCAATACCCTTCTTTTTGGGCTGATAGTCTGGTGACTAACTTGAAGGCGGCAAATGACTCTCCGCCACTCCTCTTAAAGAAGCCAAGCAAAATGGCACAAAGAAGAGAGAGGTGAGTGTATTTTCTTTTGTTTATTTTGATGCCAAAGGAAAATAGTAGAAGGATACATCATCTATATTTATCATCGTATTAGATGAGTGACTTTAAGAGTTTTGTCAGCATAAGAGAAATACAGTGCTAAGTTAAGGTGTCAATGTCAAATTAAAACATTTTATTTAAAAATCACTTTTTGCTTTTCCTTTTTGGTCAAATTTGACATATACTATACTTGGTGTCTTATTAATACTAAGTATAGCATATGTCAAGTTTTGGTATTTGAATGCTATTGATTGATGTGTTAACTTTTTAATTAATAATTAAAACACTATCATTTTCAAATTATTTTAGAATTAAGTTTCTTTTTACGACTCCTAAAGTTTAATATTTATAACAATATGTAGATATTACATTTGAATAGCATTGTACATTTAAATATCCATAACATATGCATCACTTTTGTTAGAATTAATTAGATTGATATCAGAAGTAGGATTGTTATTTTTATTTATTAGTAAAGGTAGCTTAGTCTTTTATTCTTTTGCTTGTAGGGTAATATAAACCCTTCTTTGTTAGTTTATTTTATAAATTTTGTTTTCTATGCAATTGCAATAATATGAAAACCTAATTTTCTTTTCCCTTTTCTTCACTCTTTTATTTTCTTCCCTAATTTGCATTTGGTAATTCTCACATGGTATCAGAAGTTTAATGCTTATTCAACCATATGTTGGCAATGGAATTTATCGACAGTATTTTGCACTTTGTTTGCAATTAGAATTGCGATTAGCAGGTTGCACCGTAGCATAACTTGCGATTGGAATTGTACTCAATTGCAATTGGAACTACAGTTTGCAATTGGAATTGGAATTATAATCAGAGGTCAACCATATATATTGCAAATGATTTGCAGAAGAATGATAGGTGATTTTATTTAACTTGGTTTGACAATTTAATTAAGAACAAGAAGGTATTGGTTTGCCAAAGAAAAAGAACTATTAGATATTTTTGTGTTATTTATTTTATTTACAATTGTTGGTAAAAGATGTTAGAAAAATATAGGAAATAAACAACAAATAGGTGCAATATAAAGAAAATAGTAGAACGAATATTACTATGAAATTAGAAATAAAATATTACAACCAAGATTCAACCTTAAAACACAAACCGAATCTTAATTGGAATAAGAATGGTAGTCGAGCATGTGTGGCTCACACTTTCTTTAAAACAGATTTGTTCCCACAGGTTGTGCACGAGGATTCGACGAACGTCTGTCTCCCAAGATACAACAACAAAGGATAATGGTCTATGCACAATTAAACACCATCTCCGGTGAACTTAAAACAGCGTCCTCCTCTATCTCCGAAAACTATCTACGACAGCACTAGACAAAACTCGAAAAAGAGATAGCAACAAGACTCAAAAACAAGAGAAATGCTTTGCGTATTTTCCTATGTAATTCATGTGCCTAGATGTAGAGAAAGACCTAGTATTTACACATGTTAGGAGATGTTACAGGAAACTTAATTTCAGGTTTTATGAGCTTGGTTAATACCATCTTAAATATGATGCACTTTATAATGTGTATTGTCCAAAAAATACAACCAAAGAAGTGTGGGAGTCTTTAGACCATAAATTCAAAACAAAAGATGATGATGCTAAAAAGTTCATAGTTGGCCGGTTCATGAACTATAGAATGGTGGATTCCAAGACTGCAATTACTCATTCATGAAATTCATGCTGAAGAAATGGGAATTAGTGAGTCTTTCTAGGTAGCTACAATTATAGAGATGCTATCCACTACATGGAATGATTTCAAGAACTATCTGAAGCACAAGCGTAAGGGGATAAGCATTGAAGATCTTATTGTTTGACTTCATATTGAGGAAGACAATAGAGAATCTAAAAAAAAAAAAGCTTTCTAACAATTCTATTGCTAAGGCAAATGTGGTGGAGCATGATAAAAGCTTCAAGAATAAGAAGAACAAGTCGGAGTTCAAGTTGGGACCTAAGGAAGGAATTTCAAAAAAGCAAAAATTCCAAGGGAAATGTTTCAACTGTGACAAGATGGGTCATAAGTCAGCAAATATTGTAGGTTGCCAAAGAGAAACAAGAAGAAAGAGGCCAATATGATGGACACCATCACACAAGATGTGTCAGACATCAATCTTTATGTTGTGGCCTCTGAAGTCAACATGATGGACTCTAACCCAAAAGAGTGGTGGCTAGACATTGGGGCTACATGCCATGTTTGTTGTGATAGAGCTACCTTTACTGAACTCACGCTGTCAAATTCTAGAGAGAAGCTATATATGTGCAACTTTCCTACATTTGAGTTCAAGGGCCAAGGGATGGTATATCTAAAAATGACATTAGGCAAGGAAGTCAAGCTTCAAAATGTGCTGTATGTGCCTGATATTTGGAAGAATCTCATTTCTGTAACTCTGCTAAATTCACAAGGCTTCAAGATGGTTTTTGAATCTGGTAAAATAGTTTTGTCTAAACATGGGATGTATGTGGGAAAGGGTTATGTGAAAGATGGGACATGTAAAATGAATATAATGGCTGTTAAGCCCAATTCTATTAATAAAAATAAAAAGTCTTCCGCTTATATGCTTAAGTCTTCTAATTTATAGCATGGTAGACTAGGTCATATAAATTATGATACTCTGTGTAGACTAATTAACTTTGATCATATACCCATGTTTAATATTGATCCTAAACATAAGTCACAAATATGTGTAGAGGCAAAACTAACGAGATCTTCATTCTAAACAATTGTGAGAAATACTAAGCCACTTGATTTGATACATAGCGATGTTTGTGACTTAAAATTTGTTTGGGAACAAATATTTTGTTACTTTTATAGATGATAGCATAGAATATTGCTATGTATATTTGCTTAAGAGCAAAGATGAAGTTATAGAGAAGTTTGCTCTCTATAAGCAAAAAGTTGAAAACCAACTTAATAAGAAAATTAAGATGGTAAGAAGTGACCATGGTAGTAAATATATAGAACCATTTAGTGAATTTTGTACACAACATGGTATTATTCACAAGGTTATGCCACCCTATTCACCTCAGTCAAATGGTGTGGCTGAGCACAAAAATCAAACTTTAAAGGATACGATAAATGTGATGCTAATAAGTTTAGGATTGCCACAGAACTTGTGGGGGGGAAGCCATTTTATTAGCTAATTACCTTTTAAATAACATGCCCTAGAAGAATAAAGACAAGACCCCTTATGAATTGTGGAAAGGTAAAAAGTCTTCCTACAAATACCTGAGAGTATAATGGTATCTTGCAAAGATAATGGTACCTACACCCAAGAAGATGATGATAGGTCCTAAAACAGTTGATTGCATCTTCATTGGTTACACCTACAATGGTAGTGCATATTAGTTCCTTGTGTATGAATCTAAAAACCCTGAGATTCATAAGAACACAATAATGGAATCTAGAAATGCATCGTTTTTTGAACATGTATTTTCTTGTAAATCAAAAGGGGATGGTTCAACTTCATCTAAACAAACATTTGAGACTATTGAAGAGAATAGTTAGGATTACCTAGAAGGTGAAATCGAAAAAGAAGAGGAAGAGCCTAGACGAAGCAAAAGGGCAAGGACAAAAAAGTCAAATGGGCCAGATTTTTTGACCTATATGCTAGATACTAAACCTCAAACTTTTAAAGAAGCTGCAAGTTCGTCTGAGGTCCTTTATAGAAAGAAGCTATAAAGAGTAAAATTGATTCCATCATCTAGAATCATACTTAAGAATTAGTGGACCTTCCTTCAGTATGTAAACTACTAGGTTCTAAGTGGATTTTCAAATGGAAAATGAAAGTAGATGGAACAATTGACAAGCATAAAGCTAAACTTGTTATAAAAGGTTATAGATAAAAAAAAAGCCTTGATTACTTTAATACTTATTTTCCTATGACGAAAATAACCTCCATTAGAATGATTTTGGTGATTGCCGCTTTGTAGAATCTTGATGTACATTAGATGGATGTAAAGACTACTTTTCTTAATGGAGATCTTGAAAAGGAAATATATATGGAACAACCTGAGGGTTGTATTGCTTTGGGACAAGAAAAGAAAGTCTACAAATTGATGAAGTCTTTGTATGGGCTTACACAAGCACCAAAGCAATGGCATGAGAAATTTAATAGTGTTATGATGTCAAATGTTTTCATAATTAATGAGTGTGACAAGTGCGTTTATGTCAAAAGAATAGACGATGGATATGTCATTCTTTGTCTATATATAGATGACATGCTAATCGTGGGTAACAATGATTGGATGATCAAGTCTACCAAGGATATGTTGAACTCTAGATTTAACATGAAAGATATGGGACTTGCTGATGTGATTTTGGGAATCAAAATCAAAAGATCACCTAATGGAGTCATCTTGAGTCAATCAAATTATGTGAGCAAGATAATTAACAAGTTTAGTAAAAATGACTTTCGCATGGCCACAACACCGGTTAATATTAGTCAACATCTATCCAAGAATAGAGGAGAAAGTATATCCTAGGTGAAATATGCTAGAGTGATAGGCAGTTTAATGTACTTAATGAGTTGTACAAGACCAGATATTACTTATGCTATGAGTAGTCTGAGTAGATTCATAAACAATCCAGAGATGACCACTAGAAAGTGTTGATAGAATACTTAGGTACTTACTATATACTTGTGATTATGAGCTACACTATACAAGAGATCTTGTTGTTCTTAAAGGGTATCTAAAGTAAGTTGGATATCTAATATATAAGATTCTAAAGCTACAAGTGGATATGTATTCACTTTGGAAGGCGCAGTAGTTTTATGGAAGTCCTGAAAGCATACAGTAATAACCAGATTCATCAACAATCCAGAGATGACCACTAGAAAGTGTTGATAGAATACTTAGGTACTTACTATATACTTGTGATTATGAGCTACACTATACAAGAGATCTTGTTGTTCTTAAAGGGTATCTAAAGTAAGTTGGATATCTGATATATAAGATTCTAAAGCTACAAGTGAATATGTATTCACTTTGGGAGGCGCAGTAGTTTTATGGAAGTCCTCAAAGCATACAGTAATAACTAATTCCACTACGGAATCTAAATTTGTAGCCTTAGATAAAAGCGGTGAAGAAGCTGAATGACTAAGGCATTTTTTGGATGATATTCCTAAATAGCGTATACCTGTGCTTGCAATATGCATACGTTGTGATTATCAATCTGCTATTGGCAAGGCACAAAATGTGTTGTACAACGATAAGTCAAGACATATATGTCATTAACATAATACCGTTACACAACTGATCTCGACTAGAGTCATGAGAATAGACTATGTAAGGTCTAAAAAGAATATTGAGGATCCGTCAACCAAAGGACTAAAGAAAGATCAAGTTGAGAAAAATCAAGAGGAATGGGACTTAAGCCCATGGAAGAATAGGTCGAAATAGCAGAAACCCAACCTTGTTGACTAGAGATCCCAACATCTAGGTTTAATGGGATAACTAAACTGAATAGACCAAGTAGGATCACTGTGGGGGTTACCCTAACTCATTCCTCTAATAAAAACAGTAATATCCGTAGGGAAAGGTTAAGCAGTTTACTTTTAATGAATTTTATGCATCGAATATGTTGGGAATTTGAGCGGAGTAATACAGGTTACTTTTAAAGTAAGAAATCACCTATGTGAGGGAGAAGTGGGGGCTGCTTCAAAGAGAATTGTGAGGGCTCAATTCTTTAGAAACTCTTACAGAACTAAAGAGATGTTCATGGCCAAAATAAACATAAACATGAGAATTGAAACTGTGTCTAGAAAATATCTGTGTAAGGTATGTTATCATTTACACAAATGGCAAAATAGTTCAAGGACATCACATCTACTGGTCAGCCAGTAAAGTAAATATAATTTTATAAGGGAAGGTTCAAGGGTTAACGTCTACCTATCCTATACAGGTATTAACTGTAGAACTCAATCACTATGTTGTGTCTTTGTTTTGCCTTGTAGTCTGTCAATTTCATTCATGTAGGGGATTGTTGGAAAAAATGGTTAACAACCATTTTGAGAAGTCATTTGAGGCCTAATTTTTAGTGGGACTCACTTTGTAAAAGTGACAAGACTTGATGGATTTGCGTTCTCTATCGCAAGGAGATCAAAATCATATATTTATATGGTCAAAATATTAATCAAGTGAATAAGAAATTGTTGCTCAAAATGTGCCCATTGACATTTGGATTTTGTTAGAAAAAGCTTAAATGTGGAGTCCTACATTGGTTAAGCATTAAAGCTTGATATGGTTTTTAATAGGTTGCACTTTTGTGCTTAGGCAAGTGTTGTACCTAAAACGCTCTGTCACTCGCAAGAGGTGCAAATCACGACCTTGGTGGGTTAAGGGCCCAATGTGTGCACACACTACATGGGCGACATGAATGCCGAGTTTGTTGATCTTGTCTTATGCGTGTTATGTTTTACAAAATCATAATACAATATTTTGTAACCATTAGAATTATGATGGTATTAACCAAGCACATAAAACCTGAAATTAAGTGCCCTGTAACATCCCCTGACATGTATAAATACTTAGTCTTTCTCTACATCTAGACACACGAATTACACAGGAAAAAATACAAAGCTTTTCTCTTATTTTCAAGTATTGTTGCTCTTTGTTTTTGAGTTTTGTCTACTATTGTCATAGACAGATTTTGGTGATAGAGGATGACGGTATTTCAAGTTCATAGGAGGCGGTTTTCGATCGTTCATATTACCATTGTCGTTTGTCGTTGTATATTGGGAGATAGATGTCCGTCGAATCCTTCTGTACAACTGAAGAGAACGAATCTGTTTTAAGGAAAGTATAAACTACACATGCCTAAACTATCATTCTTGTACAAATTGAGATTCGGTCTTGTTTTAAGTTTGAACCTTGGTTGTAATATTTTATTTCTAATTTCATAGTAATATTCGTTCTACTGTTTTCTTTATATTGCATCTGTTTGTTGTTTATCTCTTATATTTTTCTAACAAAAGAAATGATTCAATTTAGCCTATTAATGTGCAATTGGATGTTTAAAAGTTGTTCATAGTAGAGTGATATGATGATAAAATTTTTAAACGGAAAAAAGATGTGAGGTTATGTTGTGGGCACTTTGGCTAGACCTATAAACGAGAAAGT
>CAMOHE010055213.1:40529-50830 GCA_946598075.1 Artocarpus hirsutus
GAGTATTTTCTAAAACACAAGTTTGACAAGCTATATGCATAAATTAACCAGATCTTACTAGCCTCGTAAATGCAAAAAAGCTCTTGCAATCTATGAAGAGTATAACGTTCTAGAAGAGCCTCAACCAACTAGTCTTCTTTGCTATCCTCTATCCACGATCGGAGTGTGTGTATGCGCACGTCGTTTAGGCTTTTCCTAGTGACTATCCTTTTAACCCATTAAGAAATACCCAAAGTTATAATTCGTGATTTGTGAACAACAGCTCTCCAAGGAGTTTTAGAGTCTCAGTGGCAAAGTACTCACTTTAGATTTCTCAACTGATCTTAATAATAATGAGTCTCACTCCCTTTTTTATAGAGGTAAGGCCCAGGGGTCAATCCTTATCAGATAAAATCTATGTGAAAACATGTGATCTGTTAATTGCTTAGTCGACCAGTTCGGCCTGCTGAACTTACTCCATCGGCAAGCCAAACTTAAAGATTGGCTTGCCAAACTTATGATAAATGATCCTGTGAATCTTTTATTTTCCACCAGAGATTCTTGGGATATAGCCTCCGTTTTAATTCAAATAACCCAATAGAGAAGTTATCTGATTAAAACAGTAATATCTAAATAATCTCTAGGAAAATAAATATTCTTGATAATTCAACAAGTTTATATTGAATTAAGTTATTCAAAAATTAATCCAACCGATAAACAGACATAAATTATCTAATCTTGATAATTCAATAAATTTATCTTGAACTAATTTTTCACAAAATTAATTCAACTGATAAATTCACATGAATTATCTTATCCTACCACATTTCAGCCAATTTGATAATTTGACATAAGTCGTAAATTATTGCAAAAGCACACCATATCGTTACAGGATTTATTATGAGCTAACAAAGGGGACTTGATAGACCTATATAGTTCAAGCTCTCAATAATTATAAAACCCAATATCCTAGATATACATTTATTTTATAACTATCAACTCCAACACTACTTCATTAAACGCTTAGAGCTGCACTCTCGAACTATATAGAATTACAAAGCCCATATTGCTAAGCCTCCATGATATATTATAATATATCGTATCCCCATAGGATTATCCATAATCAGCTTGAGGATAAATTCTATCTTACCTTCCCGATTATTTTTTTCTTATGTTTCATTATTTCACCATCGAAAAACTTACAATCCAAAGATGGTATACCATTCGGTTATACTTATGCATCCAAATAGTTGAGCGCTCTAGTTTTCAATTACAAGATAACGTAAATAAGAGGATATCAACTACTTCGGAAGAGGAGCTATGGATTCCATATCTATAAATAGCATGTCTACGTTATCAAGAGTCATGCCTCTAACGTACCGACATGCATACCAATATAAAATGTGGATGTCACCCTTTGGTACATCAAAAGCTATAAGTCAAGATAATGGGCCTACTATTCATCTCAAGATTAAGATGCAACACATATGATTGTCTAAAGTAAATTGATTTGCTAAAACAGAATTATTAATCTAAATCAATTCACTTTATGTCCCGATCCAACACATCGTCACCTATGAAAATGTGCCAATATTTCTATTCACAGAGTTCACCTCCGATGGCTAAGACAAACGATATCCCAATAGAGATATAGACAACATAACAAACTTTGCATGAATAAAGTGCCTAACTTTATTCCCTCAATTGCGGATTTTATGATTCAGATCATCACCTTTAGAATCATGTCTTCCACATAATATGTCCATCATATGCTTGATTCTAAAGGCTTAGACCGATAGTATCAGACTTTTGTTTGCTTAACATACATTCAACAAATATGAATGTAAAGAGGACAAAATTTGGTATATAAATAATAAATAAATTCTTTATTGATAAAAATGTCTCCAAAAATATATTACATTTTTACTTCTTAGGGCAGACACGTCTAACATAAACCAAGAAAGATAAATTAAAAGTATCTATTTAGATGAAATTGAAATTCTAGAATAAAAAGAAAATTAATTCATAATTGAAAATAAAAATACAATCTCAAAGATTTCACCATCAACGAGCAATAAAAAAAATTAAAAGAGAAGAAAGTTTAAGAGAAAACTAGCGTAGAAATCCCCCAAATCTCTATTGGTCTTTTTCTTCTTCTTACTTGTAACACCCCTGAATTTTAAAGTAGGATTAATTATGTTAAGTTTAATTATTAAGTGTGCTAGTATAATTTTTGTCATTAATTTTATTCATTTGAAAATTTTATTGCATTTGTTATATTTAAATTTTCATTTTTAGTTTTAAAATACCAAATGATATTTTACACCACATTTTCCTCATATTTACAAAAACACGCTTGGGCCTTTTCTTTTTCTTTTCCCTTTCCTTTTTCTATTTCTTTCCACGCTCAAATCTCCCTCTCTCTTTCTCTCATTCTTGTCTCTCTTTCTTTCTCCCATTTCTCTACAAAATTTCATTTCCAAGATTTAAACCCACTGATTTGAAGCTAAGAAACGGAGATTTAAGCCTAAAATTCTCTTCAAAAACAATGATTAAAGGTTAGCCCTTTTTCTCTAATACTTTTTTATTTTCGTTTTAAATCTTTGATGTATTTTGCAATCTGAACTTTGGTGAGCTTAGATAATATTTAAACTAAGCTTATAGGACTTGTTTTACTATGAATCTAAGCTTTATTTGAACAAAAATTGGTTTAATCAAGTTTTGACTTTTTTTTTATTTTCAAATCAATTGTGAAATTGAGTTTAAATTTAAGAAAAATGGTTTAAACTTATTCTAAAATGGTTTTTTATGCTTTCTGTATGATTTTCATGATCTGGAAATTGAAAAACATGTTTTAATTTGAATTTTGGGCTCAGGGAAGTCAAAACCCAAGACCTAAAAATTTCTAAATTGTTCTAGTTCGGTAGGCCGATGTTGATCTTCGGCATGCCAAATTCATGAGTTCAGTAGGTCGAACTTATAGCATCGGCAGGCCAGACTCAAGCCAGTTTGATAAGCCGGTTTTAAAGTTTAGTAGGCCGAACTATGCAGGTTCGGTGGGCCGAACCAGGATGTTCGTAAGGCCGACTGTAAACTTTGAAAATTGTATTTTTCTTCTGTTTTTAGTGTTTAATGATTTATAAATGTTTCAAAAAGGATTATGATTTTGAGTTATGATTATTTTGAGTCAAAAGGCACATTGATAATTAAATTAACATAATGATATTTGTTAAATATGATTTTTGATTTTAAATGTAGTTTTCAAGGTTTTGAACGTATATGGAGCATACGTTGAATTTTATTTGGAGCTTACGTTATTGGGTTAAATGAGGTAGGATATACATATATTCCTATTCCTTTCTTTGGCAGCCCTTTTTAAATTGTTTTAGCCAAAGTTTATTTCTTAAATGTTTTCTTTTAAGAATGATTTCAGTCTTTGATTTTTTTTTTTTTTGAAGAATTGTATTTTGATATTTCTTTCGGATTTCCAAAACCTACACGGTAATGTTTTATCAAGTTTCATACAAGTAAGTGTTTTTATTGGTTTGCTAAGATTTGAGATTTATTTCAATAAGAATGATTTGTAAACAATTCTTTGTTTTTTATTACTATTTTTTTAATAACTTGTTTTTAACTAATTATCCTATTGAGCCTTCTGCTTATGTTTTCCTGCTTTTAAAATCCCCCTTCAATGTTTAAAAAAGGAGAAAGGTATTAGGATCGAAACCTGGTTTTGTGGATTGAAATGGTATTTTCCTCTGAACTCTTGTATGATACGTATATTGTACGACTAATCCCGATGTCGTCATCTATATTAGATATATATTATGATTTATTCTATAAATGATGATTTACAGTGATTTTGTTATTATTATTATTATACGTATTTCACAATATTGTTTTCGTCTTTGTAGGTCTCACCGCGTCATTTATTTCAAAGAAGATGGGTTTCAATGAATTTATATTAATTATATGATTTACTATCACTTACCTACTCACCTTCGTCATTAGCTTTCACGTGATGGTGAATGATAATAACACCTCAATTGTCCACCTTTGTGGCATTCACGTGATGGTGACAATCGATAATATTTAATGATAATTAATTATATTTATTCATCTTATGAGTAAATTTACTCTATTTTTCTTATTTTTATTTATTTTTCTTTACTTATTCTATTTATTTTTATCTTTTTTACCTAAAATTTACTGGCCCCCTCCCCGAGACGTCACATTGTCTATTAGTATTTTCTTCTTTGAGATTGTTGAAAACAAAGCCTAAAACTTTCCTAAATCTAAAAAATAAAGCTCTCAAAACAAAATATTTACATTTTTTATGTGTATATATATATATATATATATATATTATTTTTCCTCTCATGAAAATCAGCTCCCCAAACAATGGAGGCTTTCTCCACTTAGAGGCTGTGCTCCAAAAATGAAGCTCCCGTTTCTTTATTTCTTTTTCTCCACGCCAGCGGTAGAAAGGACGGGTGATGGAGGGCATCTGACGCACGTGACATGCGGCGACAGTGCATTGAGTGGTGGGCAGATCATGTGCTGCAACGGACGGAGCACGGAAGCTGGTCTGGGATGCGTCGCAGAGGATCATGGACAGCTGAGGTAGTGCGCCTGAAGGTAGGCCACGTGGCATACGCGTATTGGGCCCTGATGGGTTTATGCACTGCCACCAAGGAAGTGAGACGGGCCATTGTCAAGGTTGGCTTACACGCGTCTATCTGAACCGTTGAGTGTGTTCATCTGACGGTCCTAAGGGCGATTTTTTCTACTATTAAGCTCGTAAGACAGGCCTTTCCGTGGGTGTTTAAAATTTGAATTTTAGTCTGTCTTTTGTCCCTTAAATTCCTCCATCTTCTCATTTCACGTAATTTAGTTTACACAATTAAAACAAAATAAAATAAAAGGAGGGAAATAATAATAATGATAACAACAGCAACAACAACAACAACAATAATAATAATTCAATTAAAATTCAAATAAAATAAAAATAAAATAAAAAACAAATAAAGTCAAATAACAAAAAATAAAATAGGAAGTAAAATATGTAAAATTAAATAAAAATAAGCAAAAATTAACAAAAAAATTAAAAACATAGAAAAAATATGTACATTAAAGGACATAGATAACTATATTTTTATAGAGTTATTACATGTCAATTTGGAAAATAAGTGATAACTTCTTTTAAATCAATTTCTGAAATTCCTACCACTAGATCTTTGCAAATACTTCATATGGATTTATTTGGTCTCTTTAGGATTTCAGTCTTAACGTAAACATTATGCTTTCATGGTTACGGACAATTTTCCAAGACTTATTTGGGTTTTATTTTTGCCAAATAAAAACAAGGCATTAAAAACATTTTTATTTTTGCAAAAAGGTTCAAAATGAACAAGGATATATGATTACTTTAATTTGAAGTGATCATGGTGTTGAGTTTAATAATGATGTATTTGAACTATCTTGTAACCAAAAAGCTTTTGAACATAATTTTTTGACGCCAAAAACTCCTCAACAAAATGGCATTTTTGAAAGGAAAAATCAAGTTCTTCAAGAGATTGCTATGTCTATGTTAAATGAAAATGGTTTGCCAAAATATTTTTGGACTGAAGCCGTTAACACAACATGTTATGCTATTAATAGGGCTCTAAGGGCTAACCTAGACAAAACTTGTAACGACCCGTCTTTTTAGGTAGTCACTTTACTTACTTAAAACATCATTACTTAAACAATAATCTTACTTACTTAGTAAGAAAAATACTAATTTTTTTTTTCATGCTTGAAAAACATTCTTTAAAGTTGATGCGACTTCTATCGCAATCTAAGTTGAGACCTCACTTAACATTTGACTTTAAACCATTTTAAATCGTTTCTTAAAACTTAATAAGAAACATTTACTAAAACATAGCTTAAAACTTAACTTTATAATTATATAAAGCATTTTGTAAAATATATCTTAAAACTTTGAAATCATTTCTTAAAATTGTGATTTTCTTAAAACATTGAAAACACTATATCAAAAAGTGGATAACATTTTCTTTGTGTAGCGGAAACAAACTGTGATAGTATCCATACCCAAATCTTTGCATCTGTCCTCCGCAGCATCTAGCTCTTCTAACGGGTCCTACTGATCACCCATAAAACTATATACAGCATGAAGAAACTTTTTATGAGACATAGCTCAGTACGTTCAAACAAAATCTCATAAAGCGTTTAAACATGCTTTACAAACTTTTCTCATAATACCATTCTCTTGAAACATTTTTCATAAACATTTTTCATAAAACATTTTTAAAATGTTTTTCATAAACGTTTTCATAAAGTGTTTCTGACTAAAATTTTAACATAAAACAATCCTCAGATTACTCTTTATAAACATTATTTATGTTTTCATAAACACTTAATATAAAACATTTCTCAGAATGTTTTCCATAGCATATAAATGTTTGATAACAAGGAAGACAAGTAAAATCAAAGTGCATGTCTACATTTATGCTCAATTATGAACTTTTGATTATGAGCGTCTTATGAACATTCTTTTCTTACTTTAACTTTCTATCTTCATTCCTTGAGTTTCCTTATCTTATGTTAGTGTTTGTACCAACATCATCGATCATGAGATTATAAACATGATGCTTCCCTTGTGAAAGACTTGAGACCATTAATCACCGAGGTCATGTACCTCACATCAAGGAGATCAAACTTTAATTTTACTGTCAGTGCCTTATAACAAGGAGGTTGGTATGACACTTTTTTTTATCGTCTGTGCCTTGCCTTCTTTTTAACGTTAATGAGCATAACAAATGCTGACATATCATATGCAAACACCTTTGCAAATTATATCTTATACTCTAAAACTTATTGCATAATAAATGCAACTTATTGCATAACAAATGCAACATAAAACGCAAACACATTTTCCAAATCATAACCTGTACTCTGAAACTTATTGCATAACAAATGTAACTTATTGCATATCAAATGTAACATAAAACTTATAACTTCTACTGTAAAATATTATGCATTCACAAAATGCAAAGCATACTTTAAACATAATTATTGCATATATATTGCAAACTTTTACTTGATCTTTAAAAACTTTATGCATATTAAATGCACTCATACTTTAAACATAATAGTTGTAGATACATTGCAAATCTTGATTTAAACTGTAAAACTTTTTGTATAACAATTGCAAACATACTTTTAAAAACAACTTATATAACAATTGTAAACACATTTGCAAACATATAAATAAGCACTCATACCCTTCTCATGCTTGGATGTTCATAGGTCCGTAAACATCACTATGCACAAGTTCTAGAACCCCTTCGACCCTATTGCCCTTAGACCCAAATGGTCTTTTGGTCATTTTACCCTTCAAACAAGATTCATATTGAGGTATAGATTCCACCTTTAAGTGACTTAAAGGTCCAACCCTTAACAACCTTTGAATCATATTTTGGTTAATATGGTCAAGGAGCAAATGCCAAAGATAAGTCTTATTAGAGTAAGAAGTTTTAAGTCTTTTAGAGTTATTATCATTTATCTCAGTATTAAGCAGAAAGTCCATCTTAGGTTTGATAAAATATAGATTATTTTACATCCATCTGGAATAGACAAAAGATTTGTCTTTACGAATCATCACTTTATTATTAAAAGAAACCAAATAGGAGTCTTTAGAAAAGCACGCCATATCGTTACAAGATTTTCATGAGCTAACTAAGGGAACCTGATAGACCTATATAGTTCAAGCTCTCGATAATTATAAAACCCAATATCCCAAATATACATTTCATAATTATCAACTCCAATGCTACTCCATTTAAAACTTGGAGTTGCACTCTCGAACTGTATAGAATTACTAAGCCTGTATAGTTAAGTCTCCATGACATATCATAATGTATCGTATCCCCATAGGATTATCCATAATTAGCTTAAGGATAAGTTTTGTTTTACCTTTATTTTTTCTTACGTTCCATTATCTCACCATTGGAAAACTTACCATCCAAAGACGGTATACCATTCGGTTACACCTATGTATCCAAATGGTTGAGCGCTCCAGTTTTTCAATTATAGGATAACACATATAAGAGGATATCAACTAATCCTAAAGAGGAGCTATTGTAACACCTGCCAATTTTCATGTAACGTAAGAGTAATGACGTTAAGTTATTTCCTTATTTATTTATGATAATTTTGCCACTGACTATTTTATTTTAAGTATTATGACAGATGACGATCATGTGAAATTAATATGCTCAAAGTGTTCATGTTATTTATGTTGAATGTTTAATTTTAAATTTTTGCAATAATTATTGTTTTATTAAACTTTGTTGTGTAAGGAAGTTCGGTAGGCTGAACCTTCAAGTTCAGTAGGCCGAAATGACCCTTACGAAACGACAGGCCAATGAATATAATCGGCAGGTCAGACCTCATGCATTCGGCAGGCCGACGTGGGACATTCACAGGCCGATGACAGCTGACGAACAGTTAGTAGAAATTTCCTAAAATGGTGACGACGATAATTGGATGATGATTTTTTTGATTGATTGGCATATTTATGGATAAATTTCCTCATTTTAGGAAATTAAAATTTGACTTGTGAATTGATTGAATGCATTTGATAAGGTTACCTATTTTACAAAGGCAAAATATGGTAATTGAGACAAAATTTTTAACTCTCCCTCAATCCTCTCCACTTTCCCATGAATTTTGCCTTGAATTTAATCAGAAAATTCTGATTAATGTGGAGAGTGTGAGTCTCTTGTAACGTAAACAAATTTATTTTTTTATAACGCTCTTTTTCTCTCTCTCCCTCTCATGTATTCTCTCACACATTCTCCCTTTCTCTCTCATTCTTTCTCTCTTCATCTTGTTCATCTTTCTTCTTCTCCCCCTCAAATTTCTCCTGCTATTATTTGTTAGAAATATTGTAATTTCTTTGGCATTAATTCAAGGAGTCTTGAGAAGAAATCGTTCTAAGGTAAGGGCTCATTCTGTTTGGTATTTTTTCTCTTTAATTCGGATGCTATATCTTTGTCTAGGAATTTATTTTTACTCTGAATTTTTAATATGTTGTTTATGTATGTGTTATGTGTTAACCCTCAAAATTTCACGTCAATTGGATTTTTCTGTGAAAATTTATGAATTTTCTTCTCTCTATCACTCACTGCTGATTTATGCTAAACAGTAATGTTGAATTGTCTCTATGTTCCGACCCTTATATTTTTGCCTACAAATTTCCGTTTGCTCTGAAATTTTAATATGATTTTCATGAATATGTTATGTGATGTTGCTCCAAATTTCGTGCCATTTCGTGTTATGTAGGCTGAGATATTAATTGTTCATGCTCTACACCTCATAGAAATATGTTGCTGATTATTTATGTTGCATAAAATGTCATTTTTTGTTCATAATGCAAATTAAGGTATTTTCCACGAAATTTTGGTGAATATGTTTATATATATGTTAAGTATTAGACTGGAAAATTTGGTGATGATTTGATGAATATTTCATGTATTATGGAATTTTTATGGTAACTAGGTTTTTAGGACTGTTTTATCCATGAAATTGAGGGATTGTAGTTGGATGAAGTTTTGAGTGAATTAATGATTTTTATTTGGTGATGTGAAATTTTTTGGTTCTGTAATTATATGTTAATGACTTGTAATATGAATTTTGGGGTCATAGTAATTTTATTTTAATTATTGGAAAATGATAAATGCATGAAACTCACTGCTTACACATAGGATGTTATTTTTGGTCTTTGCCTTCTAAAGCATGACTTGAATTGTGTTGAATTTTTATGAAGCTGATTTTAGGATATGTTATAATCCCAGGTGTCTATTATTTGTGATAATTTTTGTAGAATTTTCTATGGCATGAAAATGTGATAAATAGACCTAAGTTTAGGATTGCTCACTGTATTATTGTTGCTAGCAGATTTTGGTATATAAGTTGTATGACTTGTTTGAGACTCTAAATGGAATTTTTATGACTAAAGAAAAATCGTGGTAATGTGTATATATGTTAACTTTGTTCTTGCAAATTTGGTGCTCTAACTATGTATGTATGTTAAGTTTTTAAATTGTGAATTCTTGTAAGTCAGAAATGTAATTGTGGTGATAGTTTTATTTAAATGTCTTAAACTTAATGAAATATATTATAAGTTTATGTTTTCAAGAAATGAATGTAAATGTGATGTTATATGAAATGGATGTTATGTTGTGGTAATTAATTCATTGAAAATAAATGTTAATTGCCATTTTATGAATGTATGACATGAACATAATGTGAAGTGA
>CAMOHE010055214.1:0-79187 GCA_946598075.1 Artocarpus hirsutus
TTCTTTGTTTCTATCGCATTAATTTTGCAACAAGTGGTATCAGAGCGAGGCTTTGATTTTGGCGATGGCAACAATGAAGTACGATATTCCGCTTTGGATCGCGACACCAGGTTTAGTCTTTGGCAGGTTAAGATGCGGGCTGTGTTGGCGCAGATGGATTTGGAAGAAGCGCTGTTAGGGTTTGAGAAGATGCCCTCATCGTGGACAACGGAGGAGAAACAACGTAAGGATCAGAAGGCTTTAACCCAGATTCAACTTCATCTGTCGAATAGAATTTTGCAAGATGTTTTGAAGGAGAAGACCGCTGCTGCGTTATGGTTGAAGTTGGAGCAATTGTGTATAACAAAAAGTCTCACCAGTAAGCTGCATCTGAAGCAGCGTTTGCATCTACACAAGATGGCTGAAGGTGCGTCTCTAGAAGAACACTTAACCGTTTTTAAGGAGATTGTCTCTGATTTAGAGGCTATGGATGTTAAGTACGAGGAAGAAGACTTAGGGTTAATCTTGTTGTGTTCGCTGCCTTCATCATATGCAACGTTTAGGGATACAATTTTGTATGGACGGGATACACTTACTCTGGATGAAGTTTATGATGCCTTGCTATCTAAAGAAAAGATGAAGCAGCTTGTGACTGAACCTGCGACTCAAGGAGAAGGCCTTGTTGTTCGTAGTAGGACTCAGGAAAGGGGTTCTAGTTTTGGTGCTGATGTGAGGGGCAGATCGAAGTCCAGGAACAAGGACAAAATTTGCAACTATTGTAAGAAAAAGGGGCACATTAAGACCGACTGCTATAAACTGCAAAACAATAATAAGAGAGCCGCTGATCAAAAGGGAAAGCAAACAGAGAAGACCGGTGAGGCCAGTGTTGTGGAAGAAGTTTCTGAATGAGAGCTGTTGGTGATTTCTGATGGTGAATCAAAACCCTCTGAGGATTGGGTTCTTGACTCTGCATGAATGTTTCATATATGTCCCAACCGGGACTGGTTTTCAACATATGAAACAGTTTCAAAAGGCTCTGTTTTGATGGGTAACAACACTCCATGCAAGATTGCTGGTATTGGAACTGTCAGGATCAAGATGTTTGATGGAGTAGTAAGGATACTGGGTGATGTAAGTCACGTCCCTGATCTGAAGAGGAATTTAATTTCCCTAAGTGCTCTAGATTCAAAAGGGTACAGGTACTCCGATGAAGGTGGAGTTTTGAAGGTCAGCAAAGGAGCTCTTGTTATGATGAAAGGGATGAAGAAGACTGCTGGTTTGTATGTTCTGCAAGGGACTACTGTTATAGGAGATGTAGCAGTTACTACATCCACTATGTCTGATAGTGATGTCACTAAGTTATGGATATGCGACTAGGGCATATGAGTGAGCTTGGAATGGCAGAGTTGAGCAAAAGAGGACTACTTAATGGATGGTGCACAGGAAAGATGGAGTTTTGTGAACACTGCGTGTTTAGGAAACAAAGGAGAGTCAGATTTGGCAAAGGCATTCACAACACGAAAGATATTCTAGAGTATGTTCACTCTAACCTTTGGGGTCCGTCTACTGTTTCGTCTTATGGTGGAGCTAGCTACATGCTTACGATTATAGATGACTTTTCCAGAAAGGTATGGACATTCTTTTTGAAGCAGAAGAATGATGTTTTTGCTACGTTTAAAAATTGGAAGACCTTGGTAGAAAAGCAGACCGGTAAGCCAGTTAAACGTCTCCGCACTGATAATGGCTTGGAGTTTTGTTCAAATGAATTTAATGTCTTCTGTAAGTCAGAAGGAATTATGAGGGATTTAACAGTCCGACGTACTCCACAGCAAAATGGTGTGGCAGAGCGGATGAACAGAACATTGATGGAGAAGGTGCGTTGCATTCTCTCTAATGCTAGGCTACCTAAGTCATTTTGGGCTGAAGCCGCTTCTACAGCTTCCTACTTGGTGAATCGTTCTCCTTCCACTACTATTAACAAGAAGACTCCACAGGAGGTATGGTCAGGTAAACCTACAGATTACTCTAATTTAAGAATTTTTGGCTGTCCTGCTTATGCTCATGTCGATAATGGTAAATTGGAGCCTAGAGCTATGAAGTGTGTGTTTCTTGGTTATAAGCCTGGAGTTAAAGGCTATAAGTTATGGTGTCCAGAAACCAAGAAGGTGATTATTAGTAGAGATGTTGTGTTTGATGAGACTACCATGTTACGTGGGACATCTACTACAGGATCTAGTGATGTTGATCAGGAGAGATCTAGCAGACAGGTGGAGTTTCAGATTGAGACAGGTACATCATCCGATTCCACTCCCCAGTCAAATTCAGAGAGTCATGGAGATGTTGCTTCCCCATCACAGCCACCAAGACTACCGCAGTATTCCATTGCCAAGGATAGACCTAGAAGAGATGTTCGGCCTCCAAAGAGGTTTGCTGAGGCCGACTTGGTGGCTTATGCTTTGTCAGTGGCAGAAGGTATTGATTGCAGTGAAGAACCTTCCAATTATTCAGAGGCGGTTAGTTGTAATGACTCAGGGAGATGGATGATTGCTATGCAAGAGGAGATGGAATCTCTTCATAAGAATGGCACTTGGAATTTGGTGAAGTTGCCTAAAGATAAGAAAGTTGTTCGCTGCAAGTGGTTGTTTAAAAGAAAAGATGGTATACCAGGAGTTGAAGAAGCCAGATATAAGGCCAGACTAGTTGCAAAAGGTTATAGTCAGGTTCCAGGCATAGACTTCACAGACGTGTTCTCTCCAGTTGTGAAGCATAGTTCGATTCGAGCTTTGCTTGGTATTGTGGCCATGCGGGATCTTGAGCTTGAGCAGTTAGATGTGAAGACCGCATTCTTGCATGGGGAGCTCGAGGAGGATATCTACATGCAGCAGCCAGAGGGCTTTGTAGTTGTAGGTAAGGAGGACCATGTGTGCTTATTGAAAAAGTCTCTCTACGGCCTGAAACAGTCTCCCAGGCAATGGTATAAGAGGTTCGACTCATTTATGATCTCTCATGAGTTTAAGAGAAGTGACTATGACAGTTGTGTCTACATAAAGAAGAACCGTGATGGGTCTTATGTCTATTTGCTCTTATATGTTGATGATATGTTGATTGCTGCCAGGAGGAAATCAAAAAGGTGAAGGCTCAACTCAGTAAGGAGTTTGAGATGAAAGATTTGGGGGCTGCAAAGAAGATTCTTGGCATAGAGATTCTAAGAGATAGAAAGGCAGGTAGGTTATATTTGAGTCAAAAAGGGTACATTGAGAAAGTTTTGCAAAGATTCAATATGCATAGTGCTAAACCTGTGAGCATTCCATTAGCTGCGCATTTCAGACTTTCTTCCGCTTTGTCTCCACAATCAGACGATGAGATTGAGTATATGTCTCGAGTTCCATATTCTAGTGCAGTGGGATCACTCATGTATGCTATGGTATGTTCTCGTCCAGACTTATCATATGCAGTGAGTACAGTTAGTAGATACTTGGCTAATCCTGGTAAGGAACATTGGAAAGCAGTTCAGTGGATACTCAGGTACTTGCATGGTACTACTGATACTTGTTTGCAGTTTGGAGGGACTAGAGATGGAGTTATTGGATATGTTGACTCTGATTTTGCTGGAGATCTTGATAAGAGGAGATCGCTTACAGGATATGTGTTTACCATTGGTGGCTGTGCCATTAGCTGGAAGGCTACTTTACAGACTACAGTGGCTTTGTCTACTACTGAGGCAGAATATATGGCGATCACTGAAGCTTGTAAGGAAGCTATTTGGTTGAAGGGGCTATTTAGTGAGCTCAGTGAAGACTTGCAGATTACTACGGTGTTTTGTGATAGTCAGAGTGCTATTTTTCTCACTAAAGATCGGATGTTTCATGAGAGAACGAAGTACATCGATGTTCGTTATCACTTTGTTTGTGAGGTTAGAAACAAAGAATAAAAACACACAGAATTTACGTGGAAACCCAAAACGGAAAAAAACCACGGGCAGAGGAGAAGAAAATCACTAAACTCATGAAGATTACAGTGGAGGCGTTAGGGACGCTTAAAATTTGGTAAAAATAAGTCATAATGCAATACATCATATATATAGGTATAGGCAAAACCCTAAGGGCCCAAAAACATAAATTAAACGGCCCAACAACACAGGTCCGTACCGCAGGAGCTCCGCCCCCGCACCCCCGGCTAGATCAGTGGTGGGCTACAGATCGGGCCTATCGGCCCGATCCCTCCGCTACCACCACAGATCTCATGAAAAATCCCTCTTTCGTTTTTCACCACAATTTGTCGCACCACTAGCTTTTCGGGTCGGGTCAAATTAAATTCAAATTACCATACTCGAACAATATGTGTGGATTCACTTAACTAATGATGAAGTTGTTTACCTCTAACCGTCGAAAAAGATCCAAATGATAAATAAAAGGGTCTCATTGTTGAGAAAAAATTGAGGTTCTAATTGTAGAATTTCTAAATATTTTTAATAACAAGTTTAAAAATGAAAAAAATATTTTTTATCTACATAGGATTAAAACCTCACTACTTACAAAATTAGTCTAATATATGTTTACTTTTTAAACTAGATCCTACTGTTTTGTTAGTAACAGAGTTATAGCCTATAAGATTAAATAAAATCTCTCTTTAAAAATAGTTTTTCTAGATAATATTTTGTTTTGTTTTGTTTTTGTTTTTTGTTTTCTTTCATGCTCCCAAATACAGTATCAGAAATATCATGGTTTCACGCTTAAATCATAAACTATTTTCTCCCCTCCTTGAAAGCATTTATAGTCACCTGCTTCTAATATCAAGATTTAAGGGCTGCTGCACCAATGTTTAACATATACATAATCGGACACAATTTCAGGACGAAAAATACGCGCATAATTTGCCATGGGTGATTACTGAAATGTTATCTTTAATCGAACTGCATTTGATCTATCTGTTTAATTTACTGTAATTGTACTTGTTAAACGCTTGGAAAATTTTTATAAGGTGTTTGAAAAGTGTGGTTAAAACTAATTAAAAACACTAAAGTATATAAAAGCTTTATATTATAACAATATTTTGTTTTTTATTATAATTATTAAAAACTTACACTGTTTATTGGTTAGAACCAATTGGTTCTAACATAGAGCCAAACATCCTATTTATTATGATCAGAGGCCAATATGTCACCTTTAAATTTTACGGGTCACGTCGTTTGTTGGTTTACCTTCTTCTCACGCCTTACGGTTTCGAAGCCAGTTAGCTCAAAGACAAACGATAAGAGATGATAAGCCACATTACTGGTTTAAGGCTTGAAGACAGCAAAAAAAGACTCGTATAAATTACCCAGACTACAACTGCCCTACAGAAGAATTACTTGGTAAAATAAGCTATCAATCTTTAAACCTGATCAAAAAACAAAATCAAGAAGTAATTGACAAAAAAAAAAAAAAAAACTCATATTACGTCCACGTTTAATTGACACAGAATAAGTAAGGACGTATACTAAATTCTCACCCATAAATTACTACTTTCCACACACCTTGTTCTCATTAGCGATAAGTTAGTCGAGACGATCAGCATAATGCATCCCGTACATGCATAAAACATACGTAAATGCATGTGCATATGGGATATATACATATATAGAATTGGATTCAGCAATCAACTAGAAAAAGTAATTAAAATTTTCTCAATAATATGGTAAATGAATTAGAACGACCACTCCGTCAAATTAAAAAGAATAACAATCTGAGACATTTAGGGGCTCTAACATTTTTGCTAAATTTTAAGAACACCTCCCTTCAATACATAGGGAAAAAAATACGACTAACAAATGCTAATCTAACAACACTGCGAAAATTGATTTGTGTACGTAACACTAGAAAGCATATACAACAACAAATGCAATGTAAACATAGAAAAATTACTTAGTTTTTCAGCAAATACACCGATGACAGCTAATTGTTAAAAGAAGTAAACAAAGTAGTAGCAGATAATTTCCAACAAAAATCAGATAGTAGATCTATGTAAGAAATTATGATTTCAATATCTATATACGAAATATCCCTCGAGAAAGAATTTTTTTTTTGAACTCCAAAAATGTGTATGGAGTGTTTTGAAATGTCTTCAGCTAGTAAACCATTCAAGATCTTCTCTCAGTCCTTGATCATGAAAATACCCTGGAAGAATGAGGACATCTATATGTTGACACTGGTATGCTCAGTAGCTTCTACACAAAAAAAAAAAAAAAGACTCCACCTAATTATAAGATTTGAGAATGCTCTTTAAGATTAGGAAGAATTGTTTAAGATTACCTCACTACTAATGCTATTATAAGGATGAACCAATTACAAAAGACAACTAAGAGAAACTAATTTTTTTAATCATTGTTTAAGTTAAGGTCTAGATATACTTGGAAAGAGAGTGTCTGATCAAAATGATATCTAATCTAATGATTTATATTCCATTCTTTGATGACTTCAGTTTTTTTTTAATTAACTATATGCATGTGTGTTGTGTGCTTGTAGCTGGCAGCTATGATAGAAAAAGATAATCTAGGCTTTGTCTTTTTGCCTATTATAGATCTGATCATAAGATAATACCTAACCAGATTTGACTACAAATAGTCTCGTGAGTCTCCTACTAATTCCCCAATCCATTTCTATTCCTAATAATACACACACACCTCCAGTATACTAAAAAGATATCACAGGTGGGAGTTATACTCTCAGTTAGCTTAATTCTTAATTTCTTCAAGCAATGCATAAATTCCTCGTTATATTACGAAATTTTTGTAATTTACCTTGACAAATTAAAATGACCAATTATACAAAATAACATGCTCATATAACAATAATAATAATAATAGTAATAATAATAATAATAATAATAATAATTAAGATTTCGCCATTGATTTAAGAGAAATTAACAAAGTGCAAGTGAAAACTAACACAATATTTTACACAGAGAGCTCTACTGTTTTGGTATACAGTTTTCAAGTACAACCATCATTTCCGCGAACAGTCCATTCCACTAGAGGAGCACGGTCACCACCACCACCCCCACAACGACTCCCCAGCTCCTCTTCACTGCCGCTGCCACTGTCCCCATTTTCAGACGAATACTAATATGTGTAATATTTCTGATACATCAAAAACAAAAAAAAAAAAAATCAACTCATTGTCTCCACATATATAAACATATATATTATAACGATCATCAGAAGGGAAAGGAAGCGTTACCCGTGTGATCATCGCGGATCGTTTTTCTTATAATTAACTAGAACTGCTTGCACTGGGAGGTGGTGGTGTAGTAGTAGTGGTGGTGTTACTACTAGTGATGATGACCATCTTGGGCTTGGGCCTCTTTCTCTTCTTCTCATAGCTAACTCCTCTGGCCTTGGCTTGAAAATCCCGGACTTCTCGGAGATAAAGCCTGACGGCTCTGGCGCCGAAGGGGTTCGCCTCGGGGCGGCCTCCGTGCTCCTCGTAGGCTGCCCGGAGCCTGCCGATGAGAGCATCAAGGCTGCCCCATGCCTGCCTTAGCGGGCAGGGACAAGGGGCTGGGGGATTCGGCAGGCCGAAGAAGGGGCAAGTTTGGTTGTGAACTTTGGTCTTCCCGAACTGGTCGAGGTACCGGAGGAATTCCAGCACGTGCGCGCCGCTGCACATGGGGAGGTTGAGAGGCGGCCGGTGGTTGCGGAGGTACTGGCAGAAGGTGTTCCAGTCACGCCGCTTCTGGTTCTCGTACCGGCTCGGCGTCGTTGCTGCTGCTGGGGTGGAGCCCCCGCCGCCGACGGTGGTGGAGACGCTGGAGGTTGGCGAGAGGAGTATTGGAGTTGAGGAGATCATGTCGTTGTGGTTGTGGGTGTTCATTGTGTTGGGTATTATAGAAGTACGGGTTGTGGTGGAGAGAGGATGATTATTTGTGGGTTCGGAGACTATGTCCATATGATAACAATATTACTGATTTTTCTTCTTTTTTTTTTTTTTGGTTTTAATGGTAGGATTTTTTTTTTTCTTCTTTTGGGTTGGATCTTCTTGGATTGTTGGGGTTTTGATGATTTTAGGGTTTGTTGGTTACGGTTTCAAATGATTTTGGTGGTAAATCTATCATTTGGTGCTAAAAGTGGGAAGTTTGATTGCAGGGCTATAGCTAGATGGTTGCCAGATTTTGCATTTGCATGGTTTCCATATATATCTATTTGTCAGAGAGAGTTGGGCAATTAAAGAGGAGTTGGGATTTGGAATGGGTTGTTGGTATGAAGAGGGGAAAAAAATAAAAACTTAAAAGAGTGAAAGAGAGAAGGGGGAAATTGGGAAGAGAATAAAAGAATCTTGTTTTGTTACTTCACTTTCTATATCTCTTTGGTTTGGGGTTGGGAAAGGGTGATGCTTTTGCTTTGCGCAAAAAACATTACTCTCGGCCTGGCCAAAAAAAAAAAAATCTTGAAAACTGCAGTTATTGGGTATGGAGTAAAAAGTTTCTTTCTTCTTTTTTGCCCGAGTTAACAGGGGCTTTCAGATCATGATCATGTTTTTCTCTTTACAGGAAAAGGCAGGCAAACTGAGAGTTGAAAACACTCACAAAGCACTGTAGATGAAAAAAAAGAGAGAAAGAGAAAGACAATACATAGTCAAGGAGTGAGTGAAGAGGGGTTTTCAGTTTGTGCACACACACACAAAAGGACTAGGAGTTGGGAAGTAAGAAGTAAAGAGACGACAACTGAAGTGTTTTGCCATAGTCGGACAAGTTTGGCAGTGAACAGAAGATGATGTTGACCATAAGTGGGTTCCTATGCACATCACCAAAACCCACCCATCAGCGCGTGTATCCACTCCCTATCATTCAACTAGCTAGTAGTAAAATTCCCATTTCCTGGTTTCTTTGAAAATTGCCAAGTAAATGTTCCTTGTTTGTCTAATCACGTGTATGCGTTACTGCGGTCATCTAATGCTGTGGGCCGTTTAGTTTATGGTTTTAAATTATAACATGTTTAATGATATTGGTTAAAATTAATTAGTTAAAAATATTATAATATATAAAAATTTTATATTATAATAATAAAAAATTTTGGTTAAAATTAACAATACCTAACACTTTTTAGTGCAGTTGTAAACTTTTTTAATTGAAAATTACATGATTTAATTTGTAATATGAACTGGTATTTAAAAGGGTAAAGTTTAAGTAAAGAATAAAACATCATATAGAGGAATTAGTAATTAAATAATGTCAGAATTGTGATGAAATCAGAAATGAAGCCATAGTTTTACTGTAACGATCAAACCCATGAGAATTTAAGGGAGAGAGAAAGTTTTAGAAACTGGTTTTCGATATGTTCAAAGATCACATCTAAACGTCAGTCTAAACTAAACTCAACACCACCTAAGTAAAATATACATCCAAACATCAAACTAAACTAAACTCAACACCACCTTAGTCAATTAGCATCCAAACATAAGTTGAAACTAAGCTCATGGGCTCAAATGAATGATATGAATCTAGGAACCAAATGCACTATACATATGGCCTATAATATATGACTGAGCTCCTTTAAAAGAGTAATTTTATTTAACTCCATAGGATTATAAACCCATTATTAACAAAATAATAAGATTTAGTATAAAAAGTACTCTACATACTAGATTGAAGTTCATAATTTTATGAGTAGCAAGATTATTATTTTATGAGAATGAAAATGATTTCTTTTTTTAAAACGAAAAAAAAAAAAGAGAAAAGGCCATACTGATCAATACTTTTTCTTACAATTTTGTGGTACAATTTTATGGGAAAAAAAACATGTGATAAGTATAAACCATATGTTTAGATCAATATCATGTTGGATAAAAAAATTTTTATATAATGTGTGTTATATTATTTACATGAGTGTGCATATCATGCAACAATAAATGACTACAATTTTTTTTATGACTAAACTTTTTTTTCTTACCATTTTGTGGGAGGTTGAGAAAAAATTTATTGGTGATTTTAAACCATTCCAATACATCAATTCGTAATCATTATAAATTAAAAAATGTGACAGACAATTTGAAACATCACCTTGATGAATCGAATGGTTTAGAGTTGTATTCATCCTTAGGTACGTTTTTTCTGTTTATACGTTTTTATTTATAGGCTTTCTGTTGCGCTTTATATATATAGACATATATTAATTCCTGTTATACAAATTGATTGCTGGAAAAACTCAACTATTCGATCGAGTTCTCTTCAACCCATGCTGATACATGTAGCTTCTGTAAATGCAAATTCCTTTTCAACGTACTTTTAGAATTTTAGATCAGAAGTGATATATATGCGTAATTTTCACCATTGCAGCAATAACACTGTAGAATGATCCTGGTTAATTAAAGTGTCATTTTATACATGGAATAACTTGTGATTGAAGTAATGCTCAGTACCTGAATGCTTTAGTCTAAACTCTAACGTCCGCTGCTCTTATTCTGTTATTACTTCCTTTGAGTGTGTATGAAGCAGTTAGAATTATATAATTTAGAACCAATTTACTGTTGTATATATAAGAGTTTTATATTATAGCCTATTTTTGTTTTACACTGTAGAACTATACTAAATGGAACGATATTGGTAAATGAAGACTTTTTTATTTGAGAGTACTATACTAGGTGTTTGGTACTTTAGATTCAACTCATCAGTTCTAATTATGAATAGTGTAAAATTCTCAACAAATACAGTAAAAAGTAAAAAATTATTGCATTGTAAAACTCTTACATGTGACAATTCTTAAACTTAAAAATTCAATTGCAACTGAAGTATCAAACAACCCATATGTATTCTTTATTCTATTTTTTTAGTAAATACACTAAATTATATTGATTTCAATATGTCAACTATAATCTCAGTAAATATTATTTTATACAAGTTTCATATGATTGTGCAATATATACGTGCATCCCAGGGGCTAAAAAAAAAAAAGATCTATATGAATTGAAACATTTCTAACGACTCACTTTGCATGCATAACAGAACAACACTACTATAAACATGAATATTTATGAATTCACCTAAAAAAAAGCCCAGAATTTATGAATAAAGAGAAATAGAGAGAAATATATAGCTATTTTTCAGATAGTAATTTCTTCTGCATTACGCTCTATATTTGATTTTTCTTTTGAAATTCTTTAGGGGATATTAATTTTGACCACACATGCTTTTATCGTTTATTTTAAGGAATGTTATTAATCATTATTGTCGATGCCATCATTATGTATAAATAATGCGTCCATCAAAACTATTACAGCAATTTAAGATATCTAGTAGTTAATTTTTTAGCAAGTGACAGTAGTTCTATTTACTGCCATAAGTGTGAGATATGTACATGTCCCAATATTGACAAATCATAGTGCTTTTTTAACAGGCAATTATTATAACGAATATGAAACATTATTTTGATTACTAAAGTTATATAACTACACCACTAGGAATACTGTAATATAGTAGTTACCGTTGGATTCATACATATAAGTCGTGTATATATAAGCGCATACTATAAATGTAGTTGGTGTGTGACTACGTCACTATAAGAAAAACTACATTTAACGACATATTATTTATGACATGTAGTTTTTGAATGTCGTTGAAAAGTACATACAACGACATCTCAAACAAAGATATCATTAATGACATTTGAAACAATAATTAACGACATCTATATAGATGTCGTATTAAAGGTCTCCTTTTAACGACAATAGTTTAGTGTCGTTAAATTATTTAACGATAAGTAGAAGATGTCATCAAAGCCTTGGAGATTCAACGACACCTCTTATAGATGACATTGGTCAAGATGTCGTCTATAAGAGATGTTATAAAATCTCTAAGGCTTTGACGACATCTCCTACTTGTCGTTAAGTAATTTAACGGCACTAAACTGTTGTCGTTAAAAGGAGACCTTTAATATGACATCTATATAAATGTCGTTAATTATTGTTTCAAATGTTATTAACGACATCTTATTGGAGATGTCGTTGGATGTATTTTTCAACGACACTTAAAAACTACATGTTGTAAATAATATGTCGTTAAATGTAGTTTTTCTTGTAGTGCGTTTTTTGGTACATCCTCAAAAACTATTTTATGTCTAATGGCTTATCCAAATGATAGAGGCACAATTAACATCTAATTTGGTTTAACTTGGTTGAGAACTACTTCAATATATACGTTATATATACACAGTCCATAAAGCAAAACTTTTCAGGAGGGAAAAAAAAAAAAAAGAAGAAGTCCGCGAAGGAAAACATTGGGAACTCTATAGCCACAAGGCAAAGGGTTGGATAATTATTAGAAGTAATTGAGACAGGTTTGTTAACGTCGATTATTATTGTTATTATTATTGTTTTCTGTCTAAATTATATGGAAAGATGGGGACAACATGCAAGAAGATAGATTTGTTTGTATACCTTTCTCTAATTTTGGTAGGAATGATACACATATTTTTTATGGCCACAATGTACGTATGGTGGAACGTTCAAAGCAATTGCCTCTGCTAGCTATACTTTGTATACATACATACATATTATTTACGTTAGTCAATGATTTTGGACAATTAACTCCCAATGCATTTTTAATATATTAGCCATATGAGGATAAGTAATAACAATAATCATTACAAAAAAAACTAGAGTTTTAGTCACAATAATTTTTAGTAAAATTTTTAGTTATAATAGAATATTGTGACTAATGTGCAATTAGTCACAAACTTTACTTTAATTTTTGGTGTGACTAAAACTTTTAACCACGAGATTTTTAGTTACAAAATTTTTTAGCGACTAAAAAGCTTGTATCTAAAAGTTTTAGTTATAACAAAAATTAACTAGAGTTATGATTAAATGCACATTAGTCACAACAAATGTTGTGACTAAAAGTTTTGCAAAAACTGTTGTGACTAAAAGTCTAGTTTTTTGTGATGAATGTCTAACTTGATCCTCTATTTGACGCTTTCACAACTTGCCTAAATCCTACTTGGTTCTTCATATGATTCTAAGTTTGTAACCATTAATAGGTTTGATTCCTGTCATATAGTTGAACTAAATTAAGAGATTGGAATACAACCCTATTTTTAATGGACGAGTTTATTATATTTTTTACTCTTATAAAAATTATTGGGAACAAAGTTGAAACGTTGTAGCATGTGAAAGCTTTACATTGTAGTATACTTTTATTTTATGTTGTAGCATGCAAAAGCTTTACGCTATAATGTTGAAACTTTGATGTTGGAACCTAATTTCCAAACACTCTTATAATTTGTTAAAAGAAATCATTTCTATTACATACTATGCCAGATTTTTTTCTTTTAAAAAAAAAAAAGATGAGCGAATATAAAGTGGTAAATTTTTATAGTATTTTAGGTTCAAATAATCGGTTCAAGTTGGCTTTTCAAATGTTAGGTTCAAACCATTGCTGCAGTTAATTCTAATTATGAGTTGGGTTTTAGTTTAGCTTAATATTTGAAAGCAAACATGAGATTAGATAACAAGAAGGTAAATGATTCGATAATTTACAACAACAATGGGTAAGGTGCATTGGAATAAGTAAGACGGAACAATGTGTTATGTATTTGGTATTCTTGGTTCAAATAAATACTTTTGGTTGCTACAGTATAAAACTCTTATACACTATAATATAAAACTCTCATATGGTGTAGTGTTTTTTACTATTTAATTAGTTCTAAGCCATGCTCCCAAACACCTAGTATTATTAGACTGAACCTTCATAAAAAACCACATGCGTTAAACTATGGTCGCTTTATATTATTTATTATTGAAATACTAATGCTTTAATGTTAAAAAATACCATTTATTCATTTATTTTAGTATACTGCATCAAAGAAATGGTACTTGTGGTATATTAGTTGCCATTGAATAACATTTAATTTCTTGTAATTATTTAGGTCACTTTTTCTTTAAGGCTTATTAAGATCATTAAAAAAGGCAGTAAAGAAGCGTTGTTCCCATAAGTTAATATATATGGACGTACATTGAACATTTTTCTAGTAGATTCCTCGTTCATAGACATTAAAATCGCAATCAAGTAAAATGTAATTTCATTGGTTTAGGTGACATCTTATTTTGTAAGTTTGGCTTGTATTAATGTTACGGTCTATCTAGAGTTTTTTTTTTTTTTTTAATATGTCTTTTTGTCTAGGATTTGTCATGATGAAAAGAATGAAGAGGAGTATATCTGTCACGCCTCGAAATACGGAAGGTGACGTGGCGGTTTAATTAAGTTAATTAAGAAGAAATTTTAATTAAAACACAAGTTTAAGAATTTAATTAATTATGAAAAATGCGATAATTTAAAATTCTTTTTAATCAAATATTTATAATGATTAAACAAAAGAACATAACAAGTTAAATTAATATAACAAAGAAAGAGAAAACACGTGTTGGATCCCACTGACCCACAACTTGTGCACACACATAGTATCGACAATAATTAAATTATAACCACAGTCTAAAATAAAAAGAAAGATTAAAATAATACATGCGTTGATTTTATAATTCAAATAACCTACTTGGCACTTCTACTACTCGCAGGTCCAGTCAACGGACTCTTCTTCGATCCTAAGCTGTATTCCACCTAAGGGGAAATTTAAAAAAAAAACAAATAAAATGTGAGCGAAAGGCTCAGTAGGACTATGTTGTAAAAACAGATAAATAATCTAAATGCAAAATTTACCTTTGTAAGAAATAAATAGAATACAAAGTTAAATAAATTCATTTATATAAATCTTATTAAAATAGCTCGTTCAAAGAGTACCTCTTATCTTTCTTAGGCAAACCATATATATATCACCATCGACTGGCCCAACTAGGTTTCGAGACCTGCCCCTAAGGTCGCACACTACACGACCCGATCTCTGATATAGCATCATGCTCATATATGTATTTCTATTATTATTTAAAACCCATTTACTAAGTACTTTCATTTACATTCATTATGAGGTTATTATGAAATCACATTGATTTACCGTATATGAAAACAATCAATAGAAATCCTTTTTCAATGAATCATTGAAAACATTTTGATAAAAATCCTTTCAAGGCAAAAATCATTTTAAAAACTTGGCTGCCAAAGAAAGGAGTAGAAGTTCTACTTCAATACTCGTGTCGGTGTCCTACACCGTAATCCCAGCCCGCTATACGTTAGATCCACGAAACCACGAACAACCTTAAATAGAAGCTAGGTTCATCAGTATCTATCTTAAGATATCCTACGTTGCTAAGCTATTTCATGGTGTCCTAGTGTGCCATTTAACTCTATAAAATCATACTGAAAGTTTAAAATCTCTATCGGGGTTCAAAACAGTAAAAACAGACAAAAAAGGACAACTTTTTACTATGCCCAGTCGGCCTACTAGGTCTCCCTGGTTCGATTGCCAAACTGTGCAGTTTAGCATACCAACAATTCAGGTCCAACCTGCTAGAATTTTTCAGGTTCGGTCTGTCGATCGTATGAGTCCAACCTGCCAAACTCATGAAAATTTTGAAATTTTTCAGAACCCAAGTCTCGGCCTCCGCAAGCTCAAATCTTTAATTTCAATCTGTTTTCTCAAATCCCAGGCATACAAAACACTCATAGAATGTAGAAAAATATAGTAGAACACTTTGAACTAATTTAAACAAGATTTAAATGGAAAAATCCAATAAAATCCGAAAATGAAAAAATCGAGGAAAAATAAAAAATCTTGATTTAAATCCGTTTTTCTTCAAACTAAGCCTAGATTCTAGGTATTTTAAGTTTCTCTAACTTAGATTAAGGGTTTTCTAACCTTAAACAAGCTTGCATTTCAAAATATATTGAAAATTGAAAATTTTGAAAAAGTTTAAGATTTTGGAAAACTAACCTCGAATCGATGCTTAAATTTGAGTTTGCGGTTATTCAAACACGTTCCCGGGCTTCCAATTTGTTGAAAAACCGAAGCTTGAATTTAAATTTTGAATTTGAGAGAGAGGAAAGAGTGGCAGCGAGTGAGAGGGAAAGGAAGAGAGAGAAAGAGTGTGAGAGGTGAGGAAGAGAGGGAGAGAACGAAAGTGAGGGAGAGTGGGAGAGATAGAGAATAAATGAAGAGAAAAGTGGGTGGTTTCACTGTGTGGAAACCGTGTGCCACCCACTGTTTTGCAAAACAGGGCATTTTTGACATTTGACAAATTGTTTTGTTCTAAATATTTAAAATACGAATAAAAATAACTAAAATGATTTAAAATTAATTTGATTAGAAAATCATTACAAAACATTTAGATTAAAGTTAAACCATAAGTTGGTACATTATTACACTATTTTACACACTAATAAAACTTAATAAATTTTTGAGACGTTACAATTTCCAAATGAGAAAAGGAACAAAAAGTGACAAGAAAGAACGGTAAAAGATAAGGAATTTTGAAATAAATAAAATTCGAAAGAATTTATTGAGCGTGTTGTTCTGAAATATTGTTTGATAAATTTGTTTCTCCCTGTTTATTTTATAAAGAGAAGCTTTCGTGATTTATAACTTTTCATCATTTTTTTTAATGATCAAGAAAATAACCTAATATATTGGAAAAAAAAAAAGAATGTATGGATACATTATACAAGAGTAGACTGTCTCGTCTATTGTGAGCAAATCTATAAATAAAAAATTAACATATATATCTGACGCATAGTTATATATATATATATATATATATATATATATATATATATATATATCCTCTTGCTTACTTATATGGGTTAGTATTAAGAATCAGACTTCCCGCATTTGGAATCTAAATCCCATAAATAAGGTTGCACACTTGGGCGCGCGCGCGCACACACATTTGATCTGATTTGCATGTCCAATAATAATCTTACAAACAGTTCCTATCTATCTGCTATACAACCTAGCAAGAGCTCTATATATATATAGATAAAGTTGTAGTATGGGCACGTTAAATTTAACCAATTTTACAATGATGACAATAAAAAAACGTATAAATGTAATTGCATGTTAGTTCCTATCAGAGTAAAGAGGACGCTGCCAAAAGGTTCCCTTGATTTCCCTGGCCTGAGCTGTAACACATTCAGGGATCAAAAGAACTCTTGACCCTTGACTTCAAAATAAAAGAATAAAATAATAATTAACTTTTTTCCTATAGTGAACAGTACCAAGGATGAAAAAAGTTGCTACAGTTGCTAATTTTCATTAGTGGGACTGGGGATATATATGTATTAATATATAATTTGCTCTTAAAAAGTGGGTGAATGGTGTTTTCACACTCTGAACCAAAATGAAACGAATGTCGTTTTCGTTTAATATAAAATTTATCAGCACATGATATGTGCTATTGGCAAACTATTGTGTGCGATAGATACTTAAACCTCTGATCTGATAGAGTCTCCAAATTAGGACCTCTTTGTCATCATACCATCATCACAATAGCGTGGAGTTGAATAAGTGTATCTATATAATGTTTTCTAGCAATTGTGATTAATTGTTCCGTAACGAGCTTGAAATACTCTTTGCTTTTTTAGTGGAAATTATTGTCAGATTTTCGTAACATATATTTTTGGTTTTTCCTATATTTACTATTTTTAGTATGAGTTCCAAAATGCAATATCAAACGGACGTACGTAAACAATATAAATTTATTATTTCAAAGATCAATTATCGTATTTTATTTTTCGATGCTTTTGTATGTGTGAACGTCTATGCAGTATATAATACGGTCGACACAATATGCTTGGTTAAAATCAAGTATAAATCAACAACAAATCAAATAATTTAGTTACATCATGATTTGGCATAACATTGTTTTATAGCTTCCACAACACTGCTACCTTTATAGACAAGACCATTGGTATATTGGACATCTAATTAGAACTTTTATTGAAAGACCCTTTAAGTCGTTCGGCCAAATCCCCCAACCACAAATCAAAAAAAAAAAAAAAAAAAAAGAACCTAATTCAAATCTAACATCTTTACGATGTATATAACACTTTCTTGACATAGTTTTCATAATTATGGAGCAATTTATGATTTTGACATATTTTGGTTTTACACGGAATATTTCCTTCAAAATATATTCTTATGAATAACCCTAATTCTATATCAAGAGCAAATAAAGACACGTGAAAGAAAAATTCGCAGAAAAATAAACACATAAAATTTATAGTAGTTTATTTTTAATATGAGAGGCACGTTCAATTTCAGCCACAATAAAAAATTCACTAAAAAAAAGAAGTTTACAAAAGAAAAACCGCATATCACTCAACTTTTTGTATTTTCTCTAATAATTTGACCCTTGTAATCCTCTAGGTAGGACAATAGGTATAAGTGCATTCTAAAATAAGGTATTTGGCATTTTTAGTTTCAACTAAAACTTTTAGTTGCTATAATATAAAGCTCTCATATACCATAATGTTTTTAACTAAAATAGGTTCGGAAACACCCTTAAATTAAGTTATAAAGGGTTTGATTTTGTAAATAATAATGATAGTAATAATAAAGTGTTTGATTTAAAATTGACATTAGAATAATAGAGAAAGCACAAGTCATGCAATGTAATCTTACTGCACATAGTGCAAGATATCAGAGATTTATATTCTATACTTAATGTGGATAAAGATATTATTCTCGTTCATTGTAATTAATCCGCAATTATCTTCGATATAACCCCTCTTCCCTAAAAGTCCAATAAATGGGCAAGAACATTAGTTAAGGAATCTTGAAAGTGACTAAAAGTTGGTGAGAAAAAAAGAAAAAAAAAAAGTAGAGGAAACTGGTGAAAAGTTTTGGAGAAGTTATGACAACTGAATGAAAGAGGGGGACAAGAGCATATATTTACATATATTATATGCCTTTTACCTTATATGCCACTAACAAGTGCTTAATTACTAGCAAAACCCAAAACTTTGATCAAACGAAAAACAACAAATTTGGGAACCTTCAAGGCAATTCCCTTCCAACTTTCATCCCAAATCTTTGTATTTAAGTCCAATCTCATTACAGAAAAAGTACTGATGGAAAAGTGGTTTGAGAGCAAAAATAGGAAAAGCAGCCAATAATATTTCTACAAGCTTTCATTTTTAACGAAAACAACCATATTTTGGATGGGCATTTTTTTGTGGAGGGCCTAAAAAAGGACACACAAGTGATGCAAAAATTGCCACCATCAATTCACTCCATTACTCTTGATCAACACGTTTTCCTGATACAAGTAATTATAATTTTTGATCTGTCTTACAGCCATTTTCGCGTGATTTTCTTGTTTATAAGCTTTGTCATGAGGTGTGACAGTCTCAGTACTTTAATCCCTCACAAAGTCGCAATGAAATTGAGATTTTTGGATTGGGTTGAGATATCCATACATTATAAACTGGCCCCATCTCTCCCTCCCCTCTCTCTCTCTCTCTCTTTCTCTCTCTAATTTCTTTTTCCTGGCGATTTTCCTTCTTTTTAACTTCAAGACATAAAAATACCAGACACCCAACATTAATATACATCAGAAATAATTACCATTCGCATATCAAAGAACTGTTTCAACTAAGATATCTTGGCATTAATTTGTTGTACTGTGCATCAATTCAATGTAAATCCGTATCCCTCATTTTTCGCCAACAAATTAGGGGTGGTTAGTTTTTATAATGTTTATTGATTAAACAACAACCATTACAATTATGGATATCAATATCAAATCAATAATCTAAGGTGAGATTCTTGATGTCCACTTACCAACAAATATGATTTAATATGTTTATGTAATTATTCATGCATGATAACTATCTTCAAACTACCAGAGAATGTTATGCCCGTGTTTAAATAATGTAACAACTCAACATAAAACTTGGACTATTATATTTTAATATATATATGTTTACTGTTCCTACCTACTCGTTTTCCTTTTAATATGTATAATTATATGGTACAATAAAAATACCCAGCCACTAAACAAGTTTGGCTCATCAAATCACATTAAAATAATAAGTAACTGTGAATAACAAAATCAGTGAAAATGTGAAACCGTGCATGCTAATTAAGATTTTGAACCACTGATGTTCCTTCTGATTTTTTCGCAAAAATTTTAGTATTTTGGCACTATTTTGAAAGAGGCTTGTGGAATCTTTTTCCGCAGGATATCTAAAAAACTTTCATGCAAAGTGTAGTAGCTAATGACAATTTTGTGAAATTTCATGGCTGTTTAATAGATATTTTTGTAAAATATCAACAAAATATTGATATCTATTTATGTTTTCTATATTTTATTTGAACATGATCCAATTTAAATTTGATATGTTTGTTGTGGGACTTTATTTTATATGCTTTCGCCATTCACATGATGTAAAAAGACAAAATATATAGTCAAATTTTATAAACCAACAAGTTTTTAACATACTTTCAAATCTTCTAAAAGCTCTTTTTTTTTCTATTTATATTTTCATAGTCTTTTAAAAGTTTTATTTAAAAATTGACTTTGTTAAAAAGGAAATCTACACCAAATTCACTGCTATTAGTATTTTTATTAAAACAAATCAAAATACCTATATCTTCATCAATATTTCATCTCATTGATGCCAATGAATATTTCTTTTACCTACCACAAATTATTTATTTAATAATTATAATCCTTTAAGCCAAGCCCTTTTTTACGATGTGGAATTAAATGTTAAAAAAATATATGATCGAATATGAGAAAATAACCCTATAACTATTTAGGTTTGACCATATAACCACCTATTTGATAAAAGTGGTGGAAATTACTTTTTCAGCTATAAACAAAATAAAACTTTCATATATTATAATAATAATAATAAAATTATTATAGTATAAAACTCTTACATATTTTAATAAAAGTAATTTTAACCTGCAAACCAATATTATACCCCTTCACGCGTATAAAAGTAAATATATATATAAAGGGAATGCTACGATAACACTGGCTAAAATGTCTTATCTATAAGACCATGGTTTTTACCAACAAGAGAGTCTTCTGTTTTTATTTTTTAACCGTTGGATTTCTAAATCTCACAAAACCAAAAATAAACAGACCTTCACCGAATCGTTTCTTTTATTTTCACCCTATTATTATTAAAATAACAAATTTAAAAAGAAAAGGCTTTTAAAAATAAGAAAAAAAAAAAGAAAAACATTTGCTTCGTTGGGTGTGAGGGATTTTCCGGCGGAAGGGTGGCGGGGGTAGGGTCACTGGACGAGGATGGCAGGTGGAGGAGGGGCAGGCTCTTGATCTCTGCGCGACGGATTTCCACGGCAAAGAGAGCCCATGGTGACTGCGACCCAGGCAGTGGAGCAACAAACTCTGCGACCGTGTGCAAGCTCTACGGAATTGCGACAGGGAGACGGTGGAGGAGCAGCGGCGAGGTTGAACTACGACAGAGAAGACGCAAAGCCTATCTCCCTCGCGAGAATCACGATCTCAATAGTGCCTCTCCGTCGACGCTGCGCTCGATCCTCGTCTCCGTTGTCGAAGAGATTTGGACTCAACAAGATTTCAGCCGGTGACATTGGTGACGATGCAAAGCGACTTCGCAACCGTCGACAAAAGTGTCGACTCGTCGCCTTGTTTTGGGCAGGTCGTGACTCTGTTCTGGCAAAGAAAAGACGCACTGTGCGCCAGAGGAAGAGGTGGAGAACAACGAGTTGCCGGAGGTGCGCTTCGCTGCCATCAGAAAAGGTGCATCGCTAAGAGAGGGACGCCGCCGCAATCCGGCGTTGCTGAGGATGATCCCACCCAATTCAGTTTTTCCTTTTTTTTTTTTTTTTGTTTTAAGTTTTTGGATTTTTTTTAAATAATGTAGTGTTTTGAACTCATTATATGTGGGTGAGCTTACTTGTTTTTAAACCGTAGGATATTGATCTAACGAATGGAAAAAGATTCTTATTAATAACACATTTTAAAGAGTTTTATGGCAGGAATTTCTATAAAAAAATCTCCCCATTATAGATTCACAACCAGCTTAACCAGCATTTTTGACTAAAGATAGAAAAAGGTAATATCACAGGCACAGATCAAAACAGAATCTCCTTTCCAAAGAGGGACAAGTCTAGTTGCCATTTTCAACATGCACTCACTTGAAAGCTTGCTGCAAAATTTTACATCCAAAAAAAAAAAAATCAAAAGAAAAGAAAAGGAGTTAGCCAAAGTGCAACAATATGCATTAGGAAACAAGTGTGACATGCTGAAATATTGAATCACCTGAAAGCAAGACAAGGCGAACCTCACGTCCTCGTGTGAAATTTGGTGGTGCACAACAACTCTTACTCTGAAAATACCGACAACATCGACATCAGCTCGAGCTCCGTTTCTACTTAATTTTTTAAATTTATTAAACGTTGATTAAGCTAGAAAATGTGTATTTGTGTGCGGTTGTATATTATATAAAGTGATGGGTGTTGGTAATGTTTTTATGGGGTGATATATAACCGATAACAGACCTTGACGAGCTCTTTTTCATCACAACTATGCTATGTTCTTCTAAGTGCTTGCAGAGCTTTTCTGCAGTCATTTTGGAGCCTTCTTCTATGTCAATAAATATCTGGTCACACATGCATACCAAAAGTATTAAAACATAAGAACTCCATTAGCTCTAGATTAATTCAAAACATTATGCAATTCTTGGGCATCAAGGAACCCCATTTAATAATGATAAAATCCAAATTAAACAATCCACATTCACACACACACAGAGACATATATATAATATATATATATATATATATATAAAATATTGGCTAATATGGACTTACAATGTTGGTCTCCACTGAGGCAACATCTACAAGTAGTCCTTTGATTTTATGCAGTCCATCTGAACTCGCAAGCAAATTCAAAATCAACAACTTGGTAAAGTGAGAACAACAAAGATATGAAAGAAAAGCTCAAAGATGAAGGCAAGGACCAAGACAGCGGAGCACCTGCTAAGAACTTGGCGTTCTTGTGGTCGGCCTCGAGTTTTCCGACGTTCTCTTGCACTGCAACAAAAGCGGCAGCACAAAGGACACCGACCTGTTTCATCCCACCTCCTAGAGTTTTCCTGAGCCTTTTAGCCTAAGAAGCGGTCATTCAATCATAAACAACCTGTTTGCTTCTGTTTTTAAAACGGTTTTTTGCGTTTCTGGAGTGACCGATTGGGAAAGGGCTAATTGGCTAAGTTGTGTTTTGTTCATATGTATTTTCGAAAATGGCTTATATGGTTTAGAACTGGTCTCATTTTTTGTTAAGAAAAAGGAAGACGATATGGGGTTTTTTTTAATTTTTGGGGCTTATCAGCATTCCTACATTGGGTTTTGCTAATACTTCTATGTGAAAGCTTTTCTATTTTACCTTCTTGATGAAGCTTTCCGAACCAACGATAACAGATCCAACTGGAGCTCCCAGGCCTTTAGACAGACATATCTGGGTTCACAAATTTGTAGAGACAGAATTAGTACTGCAACACGGTATACTGATACATGAATCGCAAAGTGAAATAAGAGCCAAAATGAAGTTTCATCAGGTAAAAATTAAAGGCAATGAAAATCCAAATGAATGAAGATAAACTAAGAAGGCGTGTTGGCAATCATACCGAAACGGAATCTGCTGCTTGCAGAAGTCTACTAACAGGGACGCCAAGTGCCTATAAAACCAGTCCATTTCACTTAGACATTCAAAAAGACAAAATTCTTTCACAGCATTTCATATTTAGATATCAAGAAAATGAAAGAAAATAACAAGAGAAATAACAAGAAAACAGTATTAGAAATAGCAATGAACCGCATGACTTCCGACTCCATAAATCTTTTTCCACACACAGATGTTGTACAATGTTAGATATCATGGATATACAATGTTTGGACTAGTGATCTTATATAAATTGTGCCATTTAAATCTAAAGATACTAAAAACAAATACTTGAGGGTAAGTGGTTTGTGATTCACTAATTTTTGTGATCAAATTCTTACCAGAAGTTTTAGTTCACGTCATAATCGCTAAGAGAATTCTATTTCTTTAGATTACCAACTCAAAAAAAAATACCATTATCACATTGGAAAAAAATTTCTCTGAATTTTAAACGGGCTGGTAAAAGATAATTCTAAGTTCATCATGTTCTCAATCACAGCTTCAAAATTGGTTGTCAAGTGTACCATATAGAAATATAAATTATATATATTTCCATAATTGAATCATCAAAGAATTGTACTCACAACTGCCGCATTGAAAATGCGGGCCCCATCGATATGAAGCTTCAGACCATGCTCTTTAGCTATCTCTCCCACTTTGTCTGTATATTCTACAGACAGGACCCTACCACCAGTGCTGCATTTGAAAATGACACACCATGCAGACTCTTTTGACAAACTAAAGACATCACAGAGTAATGAACATAAAGCATTTGCGACAATGAAATATACCATCTGTTGATGCTGGAAATTAATCAACAATAATCTTTGTGACAATCCTCACAATTACTCATGGTTCCCACTAATAAATATAGTGAAAATATAAAGTAAAAGTAACAAGACAGGGATTTGATGGTGGTTTACTCTCAAATGAGCTACAGTAGTTTTGTTCCTTTTCAAATATTAATGAACACAATATATGGATTTTCCAGAAAGGAAAGAAGAAGTGTTTCAGAGTAGGGAGAGTTGTGTTTTCTGCAATTACACTGATCTGAAATCCCCCTTTTCCCGCGCTCTATCTCTCTCGTTTTATAGTCTTGATGCATTATGAGAAAATAATTAAAATATTGATAATGGAGACGGGAATCTCCGTGTTTTATGCTTGCTCATATTATTCACGCGTGGTACCTCTGCATTCTCAGAAAAATGCCTCAAGTCTCATGCTAGTGGCCTTGTTTCTAGACACATTGTCTCGACCATCAGCCTTACTCACTCTTATTTGTTTGTGGGAGTGGCACACACTAACGGGTGGAGAACACAAAGTCAGTTTGTCCTCGACTTCCTCCCAAGAAGGTGAACTCTAGGGTTATCTCGACTTCAATTTTATTTATGGTTAGTGAGTTGTGTTGGGCTTTTCCTTTATCTCGCCCTTAGAGCCTTGGACCGTCGAGATATCCTACAACACCATCTAAATACACAAATTGCTAAAAACCTACATAATGGTTTTTATTTGGATACAAAACAAATCCTTGAAAATATATTTAACCAGAGAAGATCGAAGATTATCATGTATGTACAGACCCCAAAAGCCAAAATGCTAGTGATTTAGTTCTTATTCGACCACAAACAACACCAGCATTTTAAAATAATAATAATAATAATAATTATTATTATTATTATTATTATTATTATTATTATTATTATTTAAATTCCTTAAAAATTATTTAGTGAAGGTAGCAGCCAATAACATGGAACAATACCAATTATCATAAGAAAAAAAATATAAAAATAGAAATAAAATTGAGCTCCAATTACTTCAATTCCAGCCAAACAAGCAAAATATAAAAAATAACCGAACATCGAGAAATCCACCTTTAGGCATAGCGTATAAGAATATAATGTAATTACCACAGTGATTATCATCTCATATCCCAACACAATCCCAAAGCCTTTGTTGATTAAGATAAAGAAAAACCCTTACTTTGCATGCGTATTTTCCAAGCAGAGAAGCCTTGTAGTGGGGTACAGAAGCTCCTCTTTGGGGTCCCTAATGGCTGCTACAATCGAATCAATGTCCATAGTCCCATCGGGATTGTTCTTCACAGGTCTGGGATGTACACCTCCAATGGTTGCAATCCCACCATTCTCATAAATGTGAACGTGGGAATTGTCTCCAAGAATTACTTCACTTCCCCTAATGTCACAATGAACAAGCACGCTAATGAGGTTGCCCATTGTGCCCGAGGGAACAAAGAGTGCCGCTTCTTTGCCCGTTATCTTAGCCATTTCTGTCTCTAACCGAAACGCAGTTGGGTCGTTGCCAAAAACGTCGTCTTCCACTTCAGCAGTAGCCATGGCAGCCCTCATTTTTTCCGTTGGTTTGGTCACCCTGTCCGACCGGAGATCCACTCTTCTTGTCACCATTTTCGCTGAAAAAAAAAATATCCCAGATGAGGAAAAATGTAAAATGTTTTACAAATATTTCCTAAAGATGTTACGTGCACTAGACGTGTAATCATAACATATTTCTTAAAGCTTACATAAGTTTTTTTCCTGCAACCACTTTTGTTGTTTTCTACCAAGACCAAGTTGTTGAAAATGTTGTTCAAAGAAGAATTGTTGAGCAAAAAGGGAAGAAAATCAGAAAATAAATATGTAAATAATAATAAATCAAGAAACGTTCGACACAGACATGAAAATTAATTCGCTGGGATTTATATACAAATTCTACATTAACGTAAAAATATTTTGGTTGCATATTTACATAACAACTTACAAACGATTTTTCACATCAAAATCCCATTACACAAGAGACATTGAAAGCACGAAAAAAAAAAAAAAAAAAAAACCACCTTCAAGTGCTCCGACTTTAAACTCTAAAGCGACTCAAAGGAGACTCCACTACTTCCTGGGGAACAAGAACCCACAATTTATTATTGATCATGAATATTCCAAACAGAGGGAAAAAAAACCCACCATAAAAATAAAGTAAATCCTATTTTGTGAAAATTATGTGTGCGGAGCTTATGTTGGCCACTTTGCAGTCATGCAGTAATAAAAAAAAAGGCAGTCAATCACATGACAAGCCAAAAATTAAACTTTATGCATTCAATTAAATCTCCCCACTTACCAACACACCAATCTCTCTATCTTCTCAACCACTCAATTTTTGCTTCTATATACTTATATTTGATTGACGAGTCATTTTTAATTAACAGTCAACGGACCAACAGTACGTGTACTTTTTTTTGTTTAGACATGTTATTGTGCGGCCCAAAACCCACACAAAAGCAAAAGCAAAAAGGTAGGGCCGCGGCGCTTGAAAGCAGTGCCACGACGCTACAATTCAGGAAAACCAATGCCGCGGCGCTTCGATTGGGCATGAACATGTATTTCGCCTTTTTACGCTTTTTTGGGTTAATTTTGGCTAGGGTTTAAGTTCTCATACATATAAATACATCATATTCTCTATAGTTTAGGGTGAGACACATTAGAAAGTCACAAAGTTTAGGGTAAGACACATTAGAGAGTCACAAAGAGTCACAAAATTTCATAGAGATCATAGTGTTGAGAGTGATACAGAGAACTCAGTCTTGTGAGTTTGTGAGTGTTTGAGTAAGTGTATTTCTGTATTTAAGCGCTCTAAACACCGTTGTAATTTCTGTTTTGTGATTAGTGGATTGCTTCTCCTCTATCGGTGGTTTTTTTACCCTTCATTAGGGTTTTTCTACGTAAAATCTTGTGTGCAATTTCTCTTTGTTTCTTGTTGCTTATTGCTTTGATTTCTAATAAGTGGTATCAGAGCATTGGCTCTAATTTGCAATGGCAACCATGAAATTCAATATTCCGTTGCTAGATCGCACTACGAGGTTTTCTTTATGACAAGTGAAGATGCGGGCTGTTCTTGTGCAAATGGATCTTGATGATGCACTATTAGGTTTCGATAAAATGCCTTCATCATGGTCTAAGAAGGAAAAAGAGAGTAAAGACCAAAAGGCTCTGTCCCAAATACACCTTTATCTGTCAAATCAGATTTTGCAGGATGTACTGAAGGAGAAGACTGCTGCTGCTTTATGGCTCAAACTGGAGCAACTATGCATGACCAAAGAGTCTGACTAGCAAGATTCATTTAAAACAGCGTCTATACTCTCATCGAATGTCTGAAGGTACGTCTCTTTAGGATCACTTAACTGTGTTTAAGGAGATTGTATCTGATTTGGAGGCTATAGAAGTTAAGTATGATGAAAAAGACCTTGGGTTAATTTTAATATGTGCACTGCCTTCATCGTATGCCACATTTAGGGATACTATCTTGTATAGTCGGGACACTCTTACCCTAGATGAGGTTTATGAGGCTTTACTTTCTAAAAAAAAGATGAAGCAGTTAGTGACTGGATCTGAAACAAAAGGAGAGGGTCTAGTTGTTAGAGGTAGAACCCAAGAGAGAAATACTAGGATTGAGAATAGAGGTAGGTCTACGTCCAAAAATAAGGAGAAGTTCTGTAATTATTGCAAGAAGAAAGGGCACATTAAAACTGAATGTTATAAGCTGTAGAATAAAAACAAGAGTTCTAAAAATCAGAAGGGGAAGAAACCGGATGCAGGTGAGGCTACTGTCATTGAAGAAGTTTCTGGTGGTGAGCTTTTGGTAATTTTTGACGGTGATTCTAAACCCTGTGAGGATTGGGTTCTTGACTCTGCATGTACGTTTCATGTGTGTCCCAACCAGGACTGGTTTTCAACATATAAGGCGGTTCCTAAGGGCTCTATTTTGATGGAAAACAACGCCTCATGCAAGGTTGCTGGTATTGGTACTGTCATAATTAAGATGCATGATGGTGTAGTGAGGACACTAGGTGATGTAAGGCATGTCCCCGATCTTAAGAGGAATTTAATTTCCTTAGGTACTCTTGATGCTAAAGGGTACAAGTACACCGGTAAAGGTGGAGTTCTGAAAGTCAGTAAAGGCGCCCTTCTAATGATGAAAGGACAGAAGAAGACTGTTGGTTTGTATGTTCTATAGGGTACTACAGTTGTTGGTGATGCAAAAGTTTCTACATCTACTATGTCTGATTATGACCTCACTAAGTTATGGCATATGCGACTAGGGCATATGAGTGAGCTTGAGATGGCAGAATTGAGTAAGCGAGGGCTCCTTAATAGATAGTACACAGGCAAAATGGAGTTCTATGAGCACTGTGTGTTTGGAAAGCAGAAGAAAGTTCAATTTGGCAAAGGCATTTACAACACAAAAGATATTTTAGAGTATGTTCATTCTGACCTTTGGGGAGGTTCTTTCTTATGGTGGTACTAGTTATATACTTAGCATCATTGATGACTATTCCAGAAAGGTATGAACATTCTTTTTGAAGCAGAAGAATGATATCTTTGCTACATTTAAAGATTGAAAGACCATGATAGAAAAGCAAACCGGTAAGCTAATTAAATGTCTCCGCACTGATAATGGCTTGGAGTTTTGTTCAAATGAATTCAATACCTTCTGTAAATCAGAGGGAATTCTAAGGGACTTAATAGTCTGACATACTTTGCAGCAAAATGGTGTGGCCGAGAGGATGAACAAGACGTTGATGGAGAAAGTGCGTTACATACTCTCCAATGCTGGGCTACCTAAGTCATTTTGGGCTGAAGCTGCTTCTATAGCTTGCTATTTGGTCAATCGCTCTCCTTCCATCGCTATTAACAAGAAGACTCCATAAGAGATGTGGTCAAGAGAACCTGTAGATTACTCTAATTTAAGAATTTTTGGTTGTCCTGCCTACGCTCATGTTGCCAATGGAAAGTTGGAGCCTAGATCCATGAAGTGTATATTTCTTGGTTATAAGCTTGGTGTTAAAGACTATAAGTTATGGTGCCCAAAAAACAAGAAAGTTATTATTAGTAGAGATGTTGTGTTTGATGAGACTTTTATGTTACGTGGGGTATCTACTACAAGGTCTACTGATGTTGGTCATGAGAGATCTCCCAGACAGGTGGAGTTTTAGATTGTGACAGATACATCATCCAATTCGACTTCCCAGTTAAGTTCAGAGAGTCAAGGCGATAGTGCTTCCTCATTGCCATCACCGCCACCACCACAGTACTCTATTGCTAAGAATAGGTCAAGGAGAGATGTTAGGCCTCCACAGAGGTATGCCGAGGCCAACTTGGTGGCTTATCTTTATCAGTGGCAGAAGGTATTGAGTTTGGTGAGGAACCTTCTACCTATTCAGAGGCGGTTAATTCAGTTGACTCTGATAAGTGGATGATTGCTATGTAGGAGGAGATGGAATCCCTACATAAAAATGGCACATGGGATTTGGTGAGGTTACCTAAAGGGAAGAAAGTTGTTCGCTGCAAATGGCTATTTAAAAGAAAAGAAGGCACACCAGGAGTTGAAGATGCTAGGTATAAGGCTAGTCTGGTTGCAAACGGATACAGTCAAGTTCTAGGTGTTGACTTTACATATGTTTTTTCTCCTGTGGTTAATCATAGCTCAATTCGAGCCTTACTTGGTATTGTGGCCACTCATGATCTTGAGCTTGAGTAATTAGATGTGAAAACTGTATTTTTGCATGGAGAGCTTGAGGAAGGCATTTACATGCAGCAACCTGAGGGTTTTGTTGTTACAAGTAAAGAAGACTATGTTGGCTCATTGAAAAAGTCTCTTTATAGTTTGAAACAATCTCCTAGTTAGTGGTATAAGAGATTCAACTCGTTTATGACCGCTCATGAGTTTAAGAGGAGTAGCTATGACAGCTGTGTCTACTTTAATTTGCTCTTATATGTTGATGATATGTTAATTGCTGCTAAAGATCAATAAAGGAGAGAGTAATAAGTTAAAGGCTCAACTCAGTAGAGAGTTTAAGATGAAGGACTTGGGGGCTGTCAAGAAGATTCTCGACATGGAGATTTTAAGAGATAGAAAGGCAGGTAAACTTTATCTGAGTCAAAAAGGATATATCAAAAAGGTTTTGCACAGGTTCAACATGCAAAAAGCAAAACCAGTGAGCACTCCGTTAGCAGCACATTTCAAACTTTCAGCTGCATTAGCTCCATGTCAGATGATGAGATTGAGTACATGTCACGTGTTCCATACTCTAGTGCAGTTGGTTCCCTCATGTATGCTATGGTTTGTTCTCGCCTAAATTTATCATATCCAATTAGTGCAGTTAGTAGATACATGGCTAATCCAGGTAAAGAGCACTAGAAAGCGGTGCAATGGATTCTCATATACTTACATGGTACTACTGATGTTTGTTTGCACTTTGGAAGGACTAAAGATGGTGTTGTGGGATATGTTGATTTTGATTTTGCTGGAGACTTGGATAAGAGGAGGTCGCTTACTAGGTATGTGTTTACAGTTGGTGGTTGTGCTATCAGTTGGAAGGCTACCTTACAGGCTACTGTTGCTTTGTCTACTATTGAGGCTGAATATATGGCTATTACGAAGGCTTTCAAAGAAGTTGTTTGGTTGAAAGGCCTATTTGGAGAACTCAGTGAAGACTTGCAGACTTCTATGGTGATGTGTGACAGTTAGAGTGCTATTTTTCTCACTAAAGATCAAATGTTTCATGAAAGGATGAAGCACATTGACATTCGTTATCACTTTGTTTGTGATATTGTTGCTCGTGGTGATATCGTTGTAAGCGAAATCAGTACGCATGATAATTCTGCCAATATGATGACTAAGTCATTACCTACAGCTAAGTTTGAGCATTGCTTGAACTTGGTTGGAGTTCATGCTCGTGCCGATTAGTTGCCCGTTGGAGCTTTGTGGAAAAGGTGGAGAATCTGATTAATCACATGTTGGAGTTCTTTATGGTGGATTTTGTGTCAAGGTGGAGATTGTTATTGTGTGACCCAAAACCCACACAAAAGCAAAGGCAGAAAGGTAGGGCCGCGGTGCTACAATTCGGGAAAACAGTGCCGCGCTGCTCCGATTCGGCCTGAACGTGTATTTCGCGTTTTAACGCGTTTTTGGGTTAATTTTGGCTAGGGTTTGAGTCCCTATACATATAAATACATTATATTCTCTATAGTTTAGAGTGAGACACATTAGAGAGTCACAAAGTTTAGGGTGAGACACATTAGAGAGTCACAAAGAGTCACAAAATTTCATAGAGATCATAGTGTTGAGAGTGATATAGAGAACTCAGTCTTGTGAGTTTGTGAGTGATTGAGTGTGTGAATTTCTGTATTTGAGCGCTCTAAACACCGTTGTAATTTTTATTTTGTGATTAGTGGATTGCTTCTCCTATGCCTGTGGTTTTTTCACCCTTCAGTAGGGTTTTTCTACGTAAAATCTTGTATGTAATTTCTCTCTGTTTTTTGTTGTTTATTGCTTTGATTTCTAACAAGACAGATACTAGAGTCTGAATACGCTGGGAATTCCACTTTTTCATCATTTTGTATTGTTCCGTTCCAGGGTGTCCAAAGGCGGTCCAAAAATTTAGTTTTTGTTTCTCTTCAACGCAAACATGACCTTTTCCTTTTCCGAAATCGAAAGCGGCTTTTCATGTCCATGTCCATAAGACAAATTTACATTTTGGCTTCCCATTTGTTTGAGAGAAAGATCTAAGAGCAGAAAGAAATTACGTGGCTGTAACAAAGCTTTTGAGGCCCATAAAAGATTCATTATCACTCTAGAATCCTCCTACAACCAAACATTTATTATACATACATACATAACACATATACATAATATATATATACACACGCACGCACGCATAACACAGAGAATAACATATCATTTTGAAGCGTACATGTGTTAGCTGTGACAAAGTGGAAGTCATGCCTGTTTTTGGCTGATGTTGGTGACAGAAGAACTAAGAGAGGGAAGAGTTTGAGAATGAGTAAAGGGGAAGGGGAAGGAGGTGAAATGGTGGGCATGGCGCATCAGCTTATCCAGCAGCAAGAAAAAGGTGCATTTTCATTTTTGGCTTATGCTTGGTCAGAATTGTGTTTGTTTTGTTTGACAACAGCGGTTTTTAACCGCTATATCTCATTTATAAATAATATAAAACATTCATATTTATATATTACAATAAATAAAAAAAAAATTATTACAATACAAAATTATTATATATTATAATAAAAATAATTTTAACCAATCATTTATACCCAACAACATGACTACGTACTAATAATTTCAACTTTTGTGCTCTCTTTCGAGGACATCCATTATCCGTATAAGCCTTTTAGCTTTTGACACTTATCAGACCGCAACACGATTGCAAAAAGAAGTCTCCTGGACTGTCCTTTCTGAATTGACTCATTTGCAAGTGGCAACCGCCGTTTGTTTTTTTTATTTCTGTTGATCACATCAGAATTATTTTATATTTAAAAAAAAAATATTATGCTTTAATACGTCGGCTGAAAATTGTATCTCTAGCAAGGTTTTTTATTGTAAAAGTTTATCAATTAGCTTTAACCATAAAATTATAAAATTATAAACTTGTTTTTTTCACGTGAAATTATAAACGCGTTTTCTTTCTTTACTGCATTCACAGTCGATCTCAAGAAGTTTTATTTATTTCAAGACCCGTAAAACACGTTGCTTCTAGGAGTGTAAAACGTTGTCCCCCACGTAACAAAATGTGCAGGAAATTAGTAAAAGTATGTCAACAGCATGAAATTTTAATATAAGTAATGTTACAACCACAAGTATTCGTCCAAATTCGACGAAGTATCAAGTTGAATAGAAGATTAACTTAATCTAAGAAGAAATGAAATTGAATATGGGCTTTGAATATTTGACCAAAGAAAGAACCAGGAACTTGTTGCATTGCGGTATAAAATTATTAAGAAATATGGAGCTAAAATTAACGTCTTTTAAAATATCACATTTTGTAAAGGATTTTGAGAATCGATTTCGTTGTGGATGGAGGCGAAACCCTGCCCAAAATTTTACTCCAAAGATAAAAAAAAAAGGTAAAAAACACAAAGGAAAAATAGGTTTTTAAATCCAAGTACGCGCCCTACGAAGAGATATACGTGTGACCACACGGTAAGACAAAAGTTATGCACGGCCACGCCCTTTAAGTCTCACGACCATGCTCGGAGTGAAGCAAGTCGTAACACAAAGAAAAATCTCACTTGGCCGCACAAGAAAAGAGCGTGACCGTGCATGTCAACGTGTTGGAGTTCGTGTTTCACAATTTTTTAGGGTTTGTTATCTATTCTTTTTGTAAATCTATAAATAGATAACTTGTGTTCTTTTTTTTTGTAGAGTGAAAACTCAAAATTTGGTTGAGAGAGAGGCTAGAGGAATTCTAGAGATAGTGTAATTTTTTTTTCTTTATTATTATAGTATATTATTCTTTAGTAACTGTAGCTCTTATATCAATGGTGAACTACTATAAATTTTATGTGTTTTTATTTATTTTTTGTTTGCATAATTTTTGTTCTCGATAAAATTAAAGTTTCTAATTTGCAACAAAAAATAGTAGAAAAGGATATTTAATTATATAAAATCCTCAAGAAAGAGATTTAATAGGATTTCCTCAATTCTAATAACACAGTTACAGCGGACAGATGACCAGATAAAGATGAAAGTTTTATCGTGGATCTGAACAGAATTAAACATCACATAGCATTCACGTCCCTTTCAAGTAAAAGCATGGATGGCAAAATTGTTAAGAACATACCAGCAGTTCCGAACGTCTCAATTAACCATCGACACTGTTCATCAGATATGGAGCAGTTAAGGTTCAGAACAGGAAGAACTTTGGTAAAACAATCTTTAAGCAAACAACGGCGTCACTCCTTTCTTTCGAGTCGGATTCAGACGCCGACCCATCAGTTGATTTCTCCTCAAACTTAGGTAAGGATTCTCATATTTGACCTCTTCAAGGGAATTTACATCTCCAATGCACTGACAGAAACGTCTCTAGCATCTCCATCAGCAGCTGATTCTTGCTGACTGTTTTCCTTCTCGCTAAAATTTGGCTGATTCTTGACAGGGTGATCCTCCCTGGATATCTCATTGGTCGTGTTGTCATTAGCCAGCACATTGACAGAGTCCTGAGCAATATCATTTTCCCCTGCAACCGTCTCTATCAGAGGATCCTCTCCCATGCCATCTGGCTTGGAGGGTTGATCATCCGGGCCTTCAAAACCGTTCCCCTCGTGTTTTTGCACGGAATCCATCTGCTGACCGGCAGTTGCATCATGAGATTGATCAAGGGGCATAGAACTTCTGAGCTCATCTGAGGCAGTAGTTATCTCCGAGTTCTCTGTGCTCTGTGCAGCAGTTTGATTTTCGGAAGATTCAGTTGGCTCAAGCTCGCGGTTGTTTGCCGCAAGTGCTTCTTTCCTTTGCGCTTGCTCTCTGTAGTTATCGATTAGGTGTTGTGTCGTTTCAAGCTTTGCCAAGAGATCCCCATACCGCTTTTGCAAAGTTCGCTCAAGCTCTTTTTGCTTCTGAACTTCCTCCCAGATATTATTTATCCGATGTGATGCTGCCAATTGCTCTTGCTTTTGTAAGGCTTGGAAGCACTCAAGTTCCTTTGCAGCAGTGTCCATCTGCTTGAAGGTCTCCTCAATTTGTGGCCAAAGACTCTTCTTAGCCCGCATCTAGACAATCAAAATGAAACACAAGATTAGCAACAATTACTTTCTTTTTTCTTCTGTTTTTGTAAGCAGCAATACTAGAGTTCTAGTACTAAGATTGGAATGCATATAGACGGCTAAAAAAGTGAATTACTCCTGTTAGTTGGACTCATAAAACAGACCACACCGCTGATAACAATAAAAGTAACTTGGGAGACTACATTAAAACTCAGATACCACTCCACAACATTTGTGTGCGCTTCTTAAGTTGTTGGTCTTCATTCTCTGTTTTCTTTTTTTCAACCTAGTTCAGGGCTCAAATCTTGAACGTTGATGTTAGGCAGAAGAGGACATTGCTCATAGATGTCCCATTAAGGACATTCTTCGAGAGGTGTTACTATAAACCCTACGCTGAGAAGGTATATTGAAAATGACCGCAGATAAAAAGACGCCAAAACAATTCCAGAGATCAACATACCTCATAACCATCTGTTAGTATTCTAGCCTTCTTTTCAAGGTTTGCTGCCTTCTTAATATCATCTTCCACATTCTTTTTCACATTCTCAAACTCGGTCTGCAAGGCAGCGAGTTTCTCCATGTTTCCAGCAACACTTGATAAGCCATACGCATTACGAGTAGGGAAGTACATGAGATCGTTCAGACACGTGTTGTGTGCTTCAACAAACTCATCAAGGTCTTCATTTTCATGTCCCATTGCTACACGAAGATAATGAGCCTCTTCCTTTATCAAATTATCAGCCTGAGAGCAAAAATATATTATCATCAAAACTGGAAACTTAATACCACAATGGCACTTTTCCAGAAAATAATAATAGTAATCCCAATGGCACTTTAAGATAAAGCTTAAATTAATTCTTCATGCTTACACTTGTAAAGATGGAGCACATTCTATCAAGCAAGTGCAGAAAAACAAAGAGCAGCAGATCATGACTAGAGAAGCAGAAACAGAGCACAAGAACATAAACATACCTGTTTGATCTCTTCTTCTTCAAAATCTTCTATATCAGGGATAGAAGCAGCAGATCCATTTGCAGAGCGTTTAGCAGTTTTCTTTTTCTCCTTACTCACTTTTTCATTAAGTGGATACTTTGCGTTATCGTGCTCTAGTAAGGCAAGAAGCTCTCTTCGTATCATTTCATCAGCCTGCTCGATTAATGTACGTGGCACAAAGGAACTCTTGTCTCCGTCTGCTCTTATCAAGGAATTTTTAATCAACTCCAAGGAAGCAACAGGAGGTCTAGGAAGCTCTCTCTGGAGTACTTTTGATCTTTTCCTCAGTAAAGCCTGTTGCTGTGCTTCCTCCTCGGCCTTTTCTCTAGCTATTCTGTCAGACATATCTTCTTCAATATTTTCTTCTGGTTCTTCATTATCTTCTGGAACAGGCTGCATGACAATCTGATACTCGTTCTTTGGTTGAGGTAGAGAGCTCAAACTTGAACGCAAGTTCCTTCTCAAATCAGCTTGTCTCCGTTGCTCAAGTCTTGCACTGTCATGAATCTCCAAATCCTCATTAATACGAAGCTCGTCTCTGATTGGAGTACCCTTTGGGGTCATACCAAAAGAATAGCCATCCCTTGATGGGGTCATGCCAATTCTTGGAGTAAGACCTGCAGCTCCAGGTGTCGCAGATGGAGTCAGCATTGGATTTGGTGTTTGCATCTCCCTTTTCTTAGGGGTGACCCCAGAAAAATCTGAAGGATGCAACTCTGGATTGTCTCCACCTAATAAAGGTGTTTGAGACTCCCTCAACCTTGCCAGGTTTTCTGCTTCCATCATGATGGCGTCACCCTTACCAGCAGGCATTCTTTGTGGAGTTCGTAAAGGGGTCATTCCCTGATGAGGTGTCTGAGCATAATTTGCAAGAAGAGCACGTGTAGCGCTACTCCCTCCTGTAAGTTCCTCACTACCTGCAAGATCACTAGCATAACCAATCTTCGCAATTTCTTCCAATTCCTGGTCTGAAATTTGGGGAGCAGGTAGCATCAACTTTGATCTCTTCCTTACTGTCTCAGGATCATTCAATTTGTTAGCTTGCAATATTGCTGATGGTGCATCCTGCCTTTGTGCAATTTTATTCTTTGCAATATCTTGCTTTCTCAACTGTGCTTCCACATCAACCCTTCTCTTGCCTTCAAGTTCCTCAATGGTGGTTGGGAACTGTGGCTGCTCAACAGCTCTGTCTTCATCAGTAACGTCAAAGAAGCCTGGAGGCGGCTTCTTTTCGAAAGGAATTTCAGCATTGTAGTCTATTCCCCTTCTTTTCCTCTTCCGCTGCCTAGTGTCAATCCCAGCAGCCTTTAGTTCTCTCCTTTTCTGTAATGAAGCAAGCCTCCTAGCTTCTTCAAGCTGTTTCTCTCTGGCCTTCCTTTTTGCCTTCTTACCCCTTGTGTTGGCTAACCGAGCCCGTGCCTCTGAAAGCATTTCCTTCTCATCCTCATCCATATCAACAGGATCTGGTCGTGCAGGCTTCGATTCAGGGTTTGGATCAATCTCTCCAGGCTTCAATTTCCGTGGGTCGTCACCCGGCTCATAGTTCTCATCCTTAGCACAGGCTGCATCAAGGAGCTTCTCATACCTCTCAAGGCACTGGGATGGGGTACGGCCAACAATGGGCGCAATAGTTCTCCACTGCGTTGGCATAAGCTTTGCAAGATGAAGTAGTTTCTCATCTTCTTCTCTAGTCCACTCAGTCTACAGATTTATTGGTATGAAATCATCAGTCCACATTCACCCAAATAGAGAAATCCGTTTAGTAATGATATACCAGAGATAGAGACAGAAAATTAGGCTGACAATGGCACATTGAATGAAACATAGAAAGTAAATATTTTTCATAAAATGGTCAGAACAACAAAATAGTAAGCAACCCATTTTGTCTCACAAGAATCTATATAAGAAAAAGTTATCTATCTTGTCCTCTTAACTTTTGTTTTCATCTTTTCTAAACAAATAGACAAATAACTCTTCAATTTGTCCAGTAAAAATAATAAACCGAAAAAGAAAAAAAAAAAAAAAACATGTTACTCCACAATCGATTGGGAGCCTCTGCACTACAACTGTGTATTTACCAGGTAAAAACCTATAGAAACCTTTCAATCAAATCTAAATCCCACAACTTTTTTTCATTTTTTAAGTAAACATGAAAAGGAAAAGAACATTAGTTCCACAAGGCGCTAGTAGCTAAATCGAACAGGATTAAAAGACACTAGTGAAAAATAAGCATAAACCAGATTCATCTATCAAGCAACAATTTTTCTCCAGCAAACAAGCAAGCAAGTAAAGCAAATTAATGAGTAAAGAAAGAGAAAATGGGGGGAAATACCTTCTTGATGGAAGGGTCGAGCCACTCGTACCAGCGAGCCTTACACTGCTTGGCCGATTTGCGAACGAGAAGCGAAGAGATTCGAGCCCACTGGTTCTTGCCATACTTCATCACCGCCGCCTTGAGGATCTCATCCTCCGTGTTCTTCCAAACACCACCTTTTATCATAATCCTCATTTTCGCTCCTCTTTTTTTAGTTCACCTTCTCTCTGCAAATTATCGAAGACGAAGAAGACGGTGAAGAAGACGAAAGAGGGCTTTCTATGTGCAGAGAGAAAAACCCTAGCTTTTCGATGGATAGAGTGATGAGGTTGAGGGCGATCGGTTAAACCCTAGCGCGCTCTCTCTCTCTCTCTCACTCGCGCTCTCTCTCTCTCTCTCTCTCTCTCTCTAGACAGCTGCACCGTCACCGTGTCAAGATTTGGAATTTGGGTGCATTCTCCAATCCCTCCCTCCCTTCTTCTTCTTCTCCATCGCTTCTTGGATTCTTAATAAATCATTTTCTTTTTTGGTTGAGAGAATTCGCCAAACAGGCAAAGAAAAAAACTAAATTAGGCAAAAAAAAAAAAATTGAAACTATTTTTATGTTTAAAAAATTAGTTTTATAATGCCTAAAAAAAATTGACCATTGATCTAAAATTTTTTCCCACTTAGCTCTTTTTAAAAATACCCTTGGTTGGTTGGTTATTAGAATTAATGGGGCCCCTTTCTTTTAGGCATAATTTGATAAAAAAGTCAAAAAAAAAATTGAAATGATTTTAAAAATAATTATAACAATATAAGAAACTTTAATAAAATAAAAAAAAATTTAAAATTATTTTAGTGTCTAAAAAACTTATTTTTTGATAAAAAAAAAAAAAAAGTCATTTAGCCAAATGGCTCTTTCTTAAAGTTTTTTTATAAAAGTCCTCCTTTTAGAAACATAAACGATATGACGTTTTTATGTAAACGATTGCAAACAGTTAAATAAAAACGACATGTCGTAATTTCAAAGGAGAGGGAAATTTCACCCGTAAACGACAACAAATTTTTTTCAGAAAACTGAGAGACTAGAGAATGAGGACGTAATTTTTCCACTAATAAACTGTTTAAACTTGAACCAAAGGTCCCTCAAAAAAAAATTAACGAAGGGAAATTTCACGCACAAACGACAGTCCACTTTAGACTACAGACGACATAATTTTTCCATCCATTGCATAAAATTTACAACGCCAAGAGACATGAGGATTTCAAATACGAACGTTATGTCGTTTACTGAAGCAAAATTAAAGAAACTTAACAGGAAGAAACGGCATGTCGTCTACTTTACTTAAATGCCTTGAAAATTGAATGACACTTCCAACCTTCGAACGACAGCAAGTCATTCCATACCTAAACGACAAGACGTCCTTCTTTTTACAACAAAGTTTGACAACCAACAAAGTTTACGGAGGAAATTTTATGACGAATTTTACGATTTTTTTGAACTATAACATTTATGTTAAAGTACTTTTTAAATTTGAAAATGTACCTTTTATATCCTTGAACTATAATATTTTTCTATATTTATCTTTAAACTTTGAAACGTACTGATTTTTAGATAAATGGTACTTGTTATTCTCATTAAAATGATAAATTCATCAATTTATTCTTAACCTTTAAAGAACCAACTCGAAGTACAGTACATTTTTAACTTTTCATCTATTGTTTTTCTCACCTTTGAGTGGGAATTCTAAAAACAAAATATAGAAAAGTTTAGTGCCTAACTAGTTTATTTCAAATAAAAAGAACATTCATATCTTAAGTATCATATCTAATTTTAAATCAAACGAAAATACAACAATTTCATCCAAAGAAACAATGTTTCAAAGTTAAAAGATGAATCTGAATAAGTATTATACTTTAAGGGGCACAATATATATTTTCAAAATTTAGAGGGCATATTAACACAAGTGATTTAGTTTGAGTGGAATTCATAAAACTTACCCTTTTTGAGAAAATATAAACTTTGGAGGAAAAAAAAAGACATATCGCTTTCCTTATACCAACGTTGTAAGAATATTCAGACAATTGTTATTCAAGAAAACTGTATAAAATGCCCCCTTGTATACTCTACTTATTAAAAATGCCCTCTATTTTTTTACTTTTAAAAACTGCCCTTTTTGAAAATTATTTCTTTTAAATCCAATTTATTAGTTGACTTTTTTTTTATTCCTGGCTCAAAAACAAACCTTAACCTTATTTTCTTTTTGCTTATTTCTCTACTCTCTCTCTCATATTCCATCTTTCCCTCTCTTTCTTATTCACCTCTTCTCTCTTCAAATCTCCCTCTACCTCTTCAAGGCACTATCTTTCTTTGCCATTTTCTCCACGTCACCGCCTCTTGCAAGCTCCGTCGTGCAACATGTCAGAGATTTTATCAGTCAACACCCACATCGGTGGATCTCAAGGAGTTCGAGATCACTATTTGATCTCGGCCAAGGACAATGTCGTACTCTCCATCAAGTCGTTCTCACCTCTCTCCGATCATCGTCGTCGTAATCGAAGGTCAAAGATCTAGTGACAGATCAGCCTCTCTGTTGTTGTTGTTGTTGTTGTTGTTCTCTCCTCTCTCTAATCGTCCTTGTTGCGAACGAAGCTCAAAGCTTTGGTGACAATTTGTCCTTTCTATTGTTGTCATTCTCTTGTCTCTTTGATCGTCGTTGGGGATGACACTGTACTCAACTGACAGATTCGCGAGCTAATGGTCACTGCCGCCAAGACGAAGAAGATCGAGGTAGTTTTGTGTGATCGAAGAGCATAGTCTGCATCGACTACATCGAGATCAAAAACGATGTCACAATGCTCTTTGTCGCCGTTCATGTTGGAAATGACACTTTGGTGAAGAAGTTACTAGTAATGCATTTGAGCTCAGATTTTGGTTTGTGTTTTAATCAGATAATTGTGGTTGAAGTTAATATTTGAAATGTTGAATGCATGCATGTTTTTTTTTTTTTTAAGTGATAAGATCTGTGTGCATATCATTTTTCTTTTTCTTTGGTAGAAATCAGATTGTGGGATTTTTTGGTTTTATTCTTTGTTTGAAGATTGTAGAATTTTTTTTTTAAGGTTTGATCAGAGATTTGAATTTGCTATTAGTTTTTAATGGAAGGCATTTCCGGCTATTTTTTGGACGAATTCTGGTAGGTTTTGTGTTAGAACTTGGCAGTTTTAGCTAATTTATGGTCGGGTTCCAGGGGGTTTAGTGACAGAATCTGGTAAGTTTAAAAAAATATTAGAATCTAGTATATTCTAAGTTGAAACCTGACAGGTAATAACCTGACAATCGCACTGGCGACCGGAGGCAATTGACGCTTCTTTGTTTAGAAAAAAAAATGTTAGAATCTAATAGGTTACAAGTTGAAACCTAGCATGTTACAATCGACACCAACCAAGTTGGAACCTAGCAGATTACAACTTGACACCCGCGTTGACGATCGGAGGCGATTGGCGCTTCTTTGTTTAGAAACAAAACCTACTAGAATCTAATAGATTCTAAGTTGAAACCTTGTAGGTTACAATCAGCACCTGCACTGGCAATTGAAGGTGATTGACGTTTTTTTATTTTAAAAAATATGTTGGAATCTTGTGTGTTACGAGTTAAAACCTAACATGTTACAATCTGACACCTCTTTTCGACGACCAAAGGCAGATTCCGACGAGTTCTATGATGGAAGTTTGCAGGTTCCAAAATGGAACCTACGAAGTTACATTTTGACATCCTAAATGAGTGAGTAGGAAAAAAGATAACTTCTTTTTTTATCAATTTCTAATAAAAAGGTAGCTTTAATAAATAGTTTATTAGGAAGCATTTTGAATAAGATGGTACATTTAAGAGGCATTCTTATAAGTTATCCTTATTGTTCCCATGCGTGTGTCCGCACAGCTGTAACCAAGCTTGAACTATTTCCATTTGGGAGAACATAGTTTCAATCAACAATTCAAACTTAAAATACTGTAGCAATTTAATTATGTAAGATAAAACCCTATGGTAAAGAGCTCAAAATGTTTCCCTTAAAAAAAAACCAGTTCGAATTAGTTTTTTTTTTAGTTCAAACTAGGTTTCAAACAAACCTAAAGAATTTTGCAGCCAACGAATTGGGACAAAATTGAATTAAGATTTAGAGGTTTATGCTCATCCAAATCTTATTTCAAAAATATCATAGATTTTTAACTCAAGCGAAAGACTGGATTCCACGACATGATATATCCTTTCACCTCAGCGCCAAGCCAGTGTGAAATTAGTCATATCAACCAACACTGGTAAAACATAATTTACAAACACTTTTTACCTCACAAGAATAACTAAAACCTCAAGTGACAAAATTTCACAGCCAAGTTAACAGAGAATGAGAACAATAAACTCATCATGATAATTAGCCGCGGATTCATCAGTTTCTTGAATTAACTCATCATCTATAATATGACGCCATTATGTACAACATGATGGAAGCTGATACAGTGATCAACAGTTCCTGCAAAAACCGCAAAATGCATGCAAGGGTAAAGGATACTCGAACAAGAGACAAGGGAAAAAGAAATAGTTTAAGCCCGTCATTTAAATGGATGTCCGATACTTGAATGCTCAATTATGGTTGCCTTTTGTGCACAAAAGAACAGCCTCAGGAGCAATATCTAAACCTTGTATAATTACAAATTTTAAGACCTAGCAGACTGAGCATTTGGAAATAAGATAATGCCAAGCTAAGACTTCAAGGGGGAAAAAAAAGGATTTATGGACTAGCTTTTGCAAATTGTACTCTGGCAAAAATCATGAGGAACGTCATTGTGCATGTCTTTGCAAAAGACTAGAAGGGGAAACGTAAAAGCATGTTGCTTTAAAATACTAATACCATGCTTTCAGAATACAACTTATGATACGAAAGTGAAAGTTCATGCCAGCCAAGATGTAAACCCACTTACCTGGTTATTGTAAAGAAAAGCAGGTATAAAACCACCCGTCATCTCTATCAAATTCAAAATACCAGTGTATGCCTGCAAAGAAAACACAATGATAAATACAGAATTTACTGCATACGTGAAACACAAGAAACTATATCAAGAATGTGGATTTGACAATTGATATGAATATATCAACATATAAAGATATGTACATGTCCACTAGAGGCTTTTAAGCACAATCTATGAAGACACCAAGCGAATATGAAGTAAAACGAGGGAGAAGACGGCCTAAGACTTGCTGTCAGACAGCATAACGATCAGATAAAAGATATCTACCATGCAAATTAATATTGTCAGCTTACAGTTTTTTGCCTATTGTTATCAGTTAATTAACTTCCTAAACAACTAGAAGATTTTATCAACTTATTAAAACATGCACCAAGAAGTTGAAATGAGATATCATACCAGAGAAGCAGCTGCAATACAGCCAAAAACTAGAGAGAGAGCGCGAAGCAGCCGTTTCCCCATTCTCAGTCCCCTCCCTAAATCCTCGCCATCTTCCTGCAGCAAATATTAGCCAGTGTATTAACTAACTCATGACTTAAGATATGAACGTGATTAGAAATCCCTGTTTCTGAAGCAATAGAACGTGAGCAAGCAGAGTAATCTAGTTTTTCAAAATTTTTACTCACTGTATATGTTGGTGATACAGGTGGCTCGAAAGATTTCAGCTTCTCAAATAACCGATAAACAAAAGCAAAAGATAGAAACTGCAAAGGTTTATAGTCAGCATTCTGCTTGACCAGAATCCAGATGGTCTGCAACAAAAATGAGTAAAATATAAGGACTCAAAAAGAAATCAAAGCAAAAGAACCATAAGTTTAAAGAGAACACGGATAATTAATTATCTTGTTGCTCCATGATTGTCGAAGACAGACATTAATAATCAAACAATATGCACTTGATAAAAGCCAACCTCCAGTTATTTAGAATAACCAATGACGTATACTACATTGGAAAAGCCAATATAATGACAGTTTTTAGTGATCATTATGGACCAAACAATATCCAACAAATAAACGATAAAACGATAAAGACAATAATCCACTCCATTACAACTTACAAAAACAGCAGCTATTGTCAAATTGATGCGAATATCTTGTACAGAAGACTTCGTGAATCTGGAAAGAAATAAAAATGTGATCATAATAGTGGATTGCAACATCACAACATTGTATAGTCATACCTATCCACTAGGTTTTCAATTACATGGAAGCCAAGCCCTTCAACTCATACAAACACAACTAACAAATCTACAAGACTATATTATAAAATTAATAAAAGACATATTCAAAAATCATAAACTCTGAAAAAGACCAACTTCGAAAAAGCACTCTTCACCCTTCAGCGACGCAACTCATTATCAGTCAATCACATTAGGAAACACAAACCTTGGGCCCCACGGTACAATTGGCTGCTTATCCGCATACTTGACATCCTTCGAGACCTGCATTTGGCAAACACTCCACAAGAAACGCCATTACAGGACTGAACAAATGATAACAATTTAATCAACCTATGTCAACTGCATAAGGAGGTAACCGAAAATACAAAACTACCTCACCTTGAATGAACCAAAGGTAACACCTTTCTTCCTATTTTGCAATTGGGCCATCATGATCTTGTCATATGCCTTTTCTAGCTACACAAAAGAAAAATCAACCAAATGTTATCTTTCTAGAAGTAACACAACAATCTAGAGAGAGAAAGAGCTGGCAACTCACTCTGGCAGCAGTGGCTTCATCACCAGCCCTTTCAGCCTCCTTGAGCTTTCTGGCATATTTCACCTTTATCGAATCAAACCCCTCAATTGGACTAACACCAAGAACCTGAAGAAAAACAAGAACGCAAAGGAATTTCCAATTCGAAGTCAAATTTTCCGCAAAAAAATGGAGAAAGATTCAAACTTTATTATAATAACGTTAAAATTACCTAACCTCGTAAGGATTCGAGTCACTGCCAGGACTAGAACTCCCAGCTGCAGAAGCAGCGGCATAAATTACTCTGCCCTTGAACTGCAACGTCCTCGGAAATCTGATGATTTTTAAAACTGATGTCAAATTAAAACATTTAAAATCACAATTAATAAAACAAGAAATAAGGTTGAATAAAGTATTAAAGTTCTTGTTTTGACAGAAACGAAACTTATAAAGGGGCAATGATAGAGATAAGAATTATCTGAAAATTTTCCGAGAAAAGTGTTGTACCTGAGGAAAGTGGGCGGGAAACTGTAAAGAGAGGGATGTGGAGGGAGATTCGTCCGGGAAAGTTGGAGCTTGGCCTTGTTCGGGCAGTGAAGAAGTGAATTGGAGATTGCCAAAGCCATTTACTTTGCTTTGCTTTGAGTTTGAATCTCAACTCAGAAAGCTGGAATTTTTCTTGAAGTTAGGGTTTAGTGGGGACTTAAGCTTCGAACTGTGATTTTGCAACCTTCGCCTGTAATATGAATTTCTTTTAACCCTTTTTTCAAATTTTGCCATGAAGGGAACTTTGCACTCTTCCCACGTGTGTTATAGGAGGAATGATTAATAAAATTATATATTTATGTAAAGTAAAGTGGATCCAGCAATAACCGCGAACGATAAGTGTGGTTAGATTTAGAGTATATTTGGTTTATATATTTGAATAAAAAATTTAAAATTTTATAAAAAAAATATTATAATAAAATAATTTAGATTGTTATTTAAACTATAAATCAAATAGATTCTTAATTTAATTTTATGATTTAAAATATTGCAGAGTATGATAGCATCGTAAATTTTTGTTTTTTTTAATTATAATATGTAAGAGTTTTACACGTAATTATAAAATTAGTTCTAACCATACTTATCAAATATATTATTTATTTTTTCCTTAAACTATCTTGTAAGGAAAAAAATGATAGTTATTTATGCTCGTTTATTTATGCTCGTTATTAATCTTTTAATAAGCTATGTATTAACACAGAAGAATTAAGACTGTTAGAGACATTGTATCATAATTACCGGTTCTAAAAATTGATTTGTAATTTTATTATCAATTGAAAAGATGCAGTAAAAATGACTTGCCGTAATACATAGCATGGCTCTATTTTTAAATTTGAGATATAATACGAGTCTTGCCACATGAAGTGAACATATAACCTCACTTAGCTAGCATGGAAAAGGGTTTGCTCATTATTGCGGTATGATTTAATTAGGCCCAAATCATGGAGCAAGAGCCCAGTGTGCAAGCCCAATTGACAAATCGATCAAATTGAGCCCAATTAGAGACTATTTTAGCTTGAGGGAGGTTGAGTTCGATGATTTAGTATTCAATTCGATGGCTTCGTTGGTTTCGGTTGGATTAAGAAGCTATCTTCTGCTTGGAATGGATGGGTTATTACTGCTGAGAATCTCAATTGTGGGATCGATGGCATCGCCAAAATAGATTCAAGCTCAGCAAAAACTAGAAGTTGTTCGCTAAACCATGAAGCAGAACATAAAAAGAAGTCTGAAATATATGCTCTATCAGAGACTGACATATGTCCCACTGCTACAAGGATAACCGCATCCACTCTTCCAACTAATAGGAGCCCATGATCTAGAGGTTTACCTCTATAAATAGAGGTAAATGCCTTCATTCAGAGGGGCTAAATACATATATATTGAAACTCTACAGGAATTTGTCCAAGAGAATCTCTTCAATCAAATCTCTCATCTTTAACACTCAAACTCATGTATTTTGTACTTATTTAATCATCATAGTAAAAACAATTGGACGTAGCTGTCAAGATAGTATGAATCACCATAAAAATCAACGTGTGGTGTTTTCTTCTTATTTTTATAGCATTTATTTTTTATTTCACTAGATCTATCTTTTTTCATTATTAATCTACTAATTTTATTTATGAAGCTTGTCAAGAACCTAATAACAGTGATTTGAGAGCCCAATAGCTTAAAATATACTAATAAATCTTGTTTTAATAATTTTTAGTTTTACTGTAGAGGCAATGTCTGTACATCTATGTAAGGCTCTACTAAAGACTTGTCTCCTTCACAGTAGGCTTTCCCCGAAGCTCCTTTAAGTACTTGCTCGTTAGTTTTCCCTTTTTTTTTTTTTTTCTTTTTTATTACATACAGTACTAAACTCGTTACATAAGTGTGAAAATGAAACATAAATGACAATGGAATTCAAAAGGTAGTAAAATTTATAAGCTTTCTAACTTTCACTCATTGAAGTATTCAACCTGAAGGCCAAGAATTTCAAACTGTATTACATGGAAAAGAAAAAGGAAACAGAAAATGAAGAAGAAGAAAATAGCATTTTGTATGGTGCGGATCAAGTCTCAAGCCACACATGCAGAAACATGTTCATCTCAACTAGGTCCCGACGTCTCTCCTAATTTCAATAAAAGATTGTACCAAAAATCCATGTCTTCATTAATCTTCTTTCCACCAATATTGCTATAATATTTCTCTTTCATGTTATAATCCAAAACAGACTCATCAGTTGGGCACTTGGCCATCTCCGGTGGACCATTAATTAATGGCGAGAACTTCCCATCCGATGTGCTCCACGTGGCATCTTCCTTGGTTGGCAGCATTTTGGCCGTTGATATTACAGAAGGTTGATCAGCATATGATATTGCTAGAGACTGTACTGATGGTGCCGCAACCATTGTATTAGTGCCTGTGCGAGGACTAACATTTTGTGTCACAGTGTGGAATGTGTCATTGTTCATGGGAGTGGCATGTTTTGATAATAACTCATTATTGTAGTAGTGTTTGTAAATAGTATCAGTATTCATCATTAGAGTATTGGTGGCTGCTGAGCTACTTCGTTGAAGCTTCTTCTTCAAGTGGGTGTGCCAGAAATTCTTTATCTCGTTGTCTGTTCTTCCTGGCAGCTTCGCTGCTATAGCTGACCATCTTCAATATTGAACAATAATTTTGGCATTAATTAAATCATATTTTGTAAGATGCTAAAGCAAATAAATCATAATCGCTATTTTTGCTCTCAAATCAAGACCTGTAAATTCGTAAGGTTTTTTTTTTTTTTTTTTTTTTTATGTGATCACTTTTGGTACCTATTTCCAAGAAGTTGATGGAGTTTGACGATGGTTTCCTCCTCTTCCTTGCCGAAGTTTCCTCTTTTAATATCCGGCCTCAAGTAGTTAATCCACCGGAGCCTACAGCTCTTTCCACACCTCAATAGGCCTAAACAACATACAAAAAAAAAAGTCGAATCAAATCAAATCAAGAAGAGAATGGTACTTAATTATGAATGGAGATTAGGGTTATTATATACATCAAGAATACATATTATCAAATCAAGAAGATAGAGGTTATTTATAATTCTAGTATGAAAGTACTACTGATAAATGGAAACCAACGAGTACCAAGCAAGTAGAGTACTTAAACATGTACGAAAAACAAACTATAGCCAGTAGAACCACATATATATGTCTACTTGAAGATATATATATGTGTGCATGTATACACACACACACACACAATAGAACCTGGCTTTAGTTTACCTGCTTGTTTAGGAAGAGCCCGCCAATTCCCATGGCCATATTGTTGGATGAAAGAAATCAATATGTGATCTTCTTCAGGAGTCCATGGTCCTTTCTTCAGTCCCATCTTCTCACAACAAGGTGTCCTCATTTTTGCTCTCAAAATGGTCTCTTTCTGATCTTTCTGTCTCTTTTCTCTCTCTCAAGTTTCAAAGTTTATGACTAAATTGCCCAGTATAATTTTCACTTATACTGTTCTATAAGCCATACGCCAAAGGCAAAGGGGCGCCTTTTCATTCCTCCAAGAGGATGCGCCGGGTGCTCGTGGTCTAATCCAACAACGCATGGTTTTTCAAAAGCGAAGAAAAAACCATCATGTTTTTCAAAAGAAACAATAAAATAAATAAACCCTAAACTATATCTCTGTGAAAGAAACAATAAAATAAATAAACCCTAAACTATATCTCTGTGTGTGTGTGTGTGTGTGTGTGTATTTTCTTTCTTTCTCAAGCATACAACTGTGGAGAAAAAAAATTATATGCCTCCCTAATTCATCACTAAAACGGATGGCCATTGGAGAATTCTTAGCTCGTTTTCTTTTTTATGCTGTGTGTAAAAGCAAGTGATGACGACATCATTTTATCATGCATATACAAGTACATATATATATATATATATATTGTCTTTATAACATGTATCTTTGTTAAACTTCTTGGTAATTGCTTCTGCTTGGTAATTTGCATATATATATATATATATAATATGTGTGTGTTTTTGTGTATGCATACACTTTGGTGTGTGTGTCCAACGGTCAAAAATTACATGCGCCACCACAGGAAATGGGGTTGCCATGAATCCCAGGCAGTCTATTTGCCAAATATATATGTCTTTTTTAAGGGACAAACGTTTCTAATACGCATTGTAATCATGTTATAGAGAAAATAGAAAGGTTTAGATCCATAATAAATTGTTCCACTCTTCACCAATTTCTGTCACGTTTTATTTTTCCTTTTTTTTCTTAAATCACAATAATGTGAATAAAGTGGCGTGTGTGTGTGTGTATTTGTGCTTCACTTATTTTGGATTATCATATTTCTGAAGTTTTAACAAAACAAGCATTTGGAGACAAGCCTTGTTGATTATCTTTGTCGGCGAAACAGTACGCTTGCGTCAAAAGTATCATGATAAACCATATCTTGACTTGGTTGTTTCGAGCAAGATCTTCATTAATTCAATTATGCCTTCTGAACAAAGCCAACAAAGAAGGGCCCTTTTCAAACCCAAAAACAATGCAAGATCTTCGACTTTCCGACAATGGATTTTGGCCACAAAAAGTAAAAAAAAGAAGCTTAAGCATGGCGCGAATTTGGTTAGACAAAACTCTCTCCATATTAAAACTTTCCACCCTGACACCCACTTCTTTTTCAAACTTAAAAAAAGGATTTGAGGAGACTCACTATCTTAGTTGACGTTTATGAGCATGGTTTTGTACTTTTACCCCTTCAAAGTCTACTCAATTGTCATTATTTACCTGTTTGCCGGTCTTGATGGTCTCAAAAGTCATTGTTTTCTTTTCAGTCTTTTGAATCTCCAAACATTTTGACGAATACCGGTTCAAATCATACCACTTGTTTTACAATTATGTTATCAAGCCATCTGTTCAATATAGCGAAGCACAAGACAACCTACATTCTAAGGGGAAAGCATCACAAATAATTTTTAGCACAATAAGCTTTATCATAAAGAAATTTCAACCATAGGACTTAAGAAATGAACTACCAATAGATTTCCTGCCGTCATATTTGTATCATAAACTGTGTCTCTTTTGCATTGTTTTCTATTTTGATATGATTTTAACTTCCAACATTTAGAAACATGCACTACTACTCGTATAAAGCACTATAATAAAAGGGCCGTTATCATGAAAAAAAGAGAACCTGATGATTCCAAAGCTTAAATAAAGTATTAGACACTCCAAAATGTGCGTGGTCAATTTAGTCACTAAACACACACCTCAACTTATTCCCAAGAACACGCCTTCAGCGAAATATCCAAAAACTTTTTAAGTTGATAAGCATTCCAAGTTTTGGTGTCAAAAGCATTCCCACATTTTACATATAACATATTAGACATTGGAGTAAAATTTAAAAAAAGCCCCACTAAGCCGCCAAAAAGGAATTGGATTCATACAACAAAATCAGCAGACTATAAATTTCCATTATCTCCCGCCGATATTCATAAAAGAAGATATTATTATTTTATTTTCAACAAACTTTAGGCCTTGAAGAAGGAAAAAGAAAGAAAAATAATCAGTTCTTGGCCCTCTCAGAGTTGTTCTCCTTGATCCTTGCTCGGGTGTCAAGCTTAACCAAGCGTTTGAGATCCTGATATGAGAGAGTTTCCTTATTCTGCCTACGCAATTCACTCAAAGCAGGGCGTTTATCAAGCAAATGGAAGAGCCAGTCGGGGTATTCGGAATCCGCCAATATCTTTGGATCGGTTCCATCTTTGAGAATATTTGCACCAACCACAGTTGTTGACTTCACTTCTTGACTGAGTGATGATGCTTTCGGTCCATCACCTCCAGCACCACCTTTTGAGCCCTTCTTGCCTTTACCCCCAGCAGCGGCAAACGTTCGCTGCAATACCAACCCAACTGCTTCCCTACAGACCAGCTGCTTCCTAAACGACCTGACATGGCTCATTGCCATGACACTATTCCTGCAAGATGGGAGGATCACGTCAACAGGTCTAAACAACAAAAAACAAAATTACTCAAGAGGCAACTAATTGATTGTTGAGCAACATTTTTCACCTTTGCTTTTGTAATAATCAAACAAAGTGAAATAATGAGTGAGGATCTTGTCAACATATCAGCTAAAATAAATTCCCGCAGCTCGTTTCACTTTCCAAACCAAAATGACAAAAAATAATATCACATAAGGCCTTTAGGTTTTCTCTTCTTATTCTCAGTTTTTCTTTCAACATGATAACATATGCAGATGTATTTATATTTAATTATACAATCCGGATCGGACCCGCACCATTCCAAACTCAAGTTCCAACCCTACCCGACGCCATGCCATTTGACCAAGTGGTCCTTGGCTCTTCTCATTTTGAGTTCAAGAGAAACAAAAACTAACCACAATCTAAAATAATGTACGCATAAAAACGCCCACGTGAAACATTCTACTTGTAACTCTTTGTGATTTGTACAAAGTAAAACCTACATAATGCTCTCCCCAGAAATCTAAGCAGAAAATCTAATTTCCATTTTCATCTAGAAAATAACAAGGGGTCGATCCCCTTTTATCTGTCCAGTCCTTTAGGCCAGAGAGAGTACTCAAAATACAAACTAGTGAGCCAAAGTTCTTTCTTTTTCTCTGAAGTTCCATATCAACCCAGCAGGCGTACTTAAGTTAATTTCCCAGCAATTTCTAAGGAACCAAACGGTGCTAATAGATATAAAGAAACACACAGACAATAAAAATATAATCGAAGAAAATAGAACCATTAAATGCATCAGAGAGAAACGAATTGAAATGAGTTTTTAAATTTTGCCTGAAAAAAGCACAAACAAAACAAAACATCAAACCATTTCTATTTAATCCAGGCGGAATTCAGTTATAATAATTTCCAAAGTTCAAATCTTTCTCTTTATTTTTAACGGAATCAACAATTTCAACAAAATCTTCAAGTTCTCAAATAAGTAGCCGATGCTTACCTAATAAATTTCTACACGAAATCAGGGTGGAATGCGCTTTCTGAAAGGGACGAAGCAGACAGACAGTCTTCCAGTTAAAAAAAACTACAAGGAAATTAGAGATTTAGGGTTTCAGAATTTGGGGGCTCTGGGCATAAAGCTTGGTGACGAAAGAGGGGAGGAAGAGTAGGACTTGGGGGCACCAAACGACGACGTTTAGATGGTCAATTCATTCTAGGTTTTCTTTACTGGATTTGTATCTTCTGAAGATTGACGGCCCAACATCTGGGTCCGATTTGGATTTGATCTGGGGCCTGAAGACCGAAAGACCATAGTAATTTAGAGGGAAATCATTAACCCAATTATCTTTATTGAATTAAAAATATGACTCTAATTTATAAAAGTTTTACAAATATTTCATAATGATATCATTAAAATTATTTATATGTAATTATATAGTACAATATTTAATATCATTAAGAAAATTACTGTATCATTAAGGACATTTTTTAAATATTTTAAATATTGTATTAGATTTTAATTTCATAACAATAATTTTGACACATATTGTAATTTTTTCTTTTTAAAAATAATTTCTTTTAATATTTACTTTTTATAAATACCATACATATTTATTTGTGACATAATTTAACATAAAATATAAATAAAAATATGATATAATTTTTTCTAAAAGTAGCATGAATAAACACAATTTTTAAAGGTGTGAAATAGTACGTAATTTTCTCTAAATTATATCGTGTACTATTTTTTACACCACTATAATGTGTTGTACACCTTTTATTGATTCATGTTATTTCTTTTAACTAAAAAATCTAAAATATCTCTAGAAAATATATGTTTGCCCAATTCTAACTCGAAATATTTATGATCAATTATATCTTTATATATTCAAAAGTAGTATATTTCAAACTTTTTTATAAAAGTGAAAAATTGAAAAACATTAATGTCATATAAGTGGTATTTCTCAAATTGACTCGAAAGACTAGGGCCCATAGCCTAACGAGAAATTTCTAAAATTTTAAGGAATTTCATAAATGTGATATTTTGAAATTTAATTTTTATAAGTGTCATACAAGTTTAAGTGTGGTACGATTTAAATATATAATATTAGTGGTAATATGGTATAAAAGTTTTTAAATGTGTTATTAAAAAATGAGAATGTAACATGTAAATTTTAAAGTGCAGCAAATTTACAAGCTGCGTTAAAATATAACAATTTTTTTTTACAAAAATATATAGTAATTATTATAGTGATATTTACGCTTATATTAATTATTACAACAATATATATTTTTGTTATTTGCTATATTCTTACAATGATCAGTGAGACCAAAATTTTTGATGAATACTTTTTTAAAAATTTAGACATATATAATACAATCTTATATATGTCATTGTTATTTTTTAATATTGTAACGACCCCTAAAAGAGGATTGTTAAATTAAATAAGATTAATTAAACAGAGTGAATGAATATAAAATAAATAAATGTAAATTAAATTGTTCAGCTAAAATCTCATCGACAGTCACCATCACGTAGATGCTTACCACGAAGGTGAGTAGGTAATTAAACATAAATTAAATAAATAAAAATGCAAGACTACTAAAAATCATCATCTTTAAAATAAATTATACCATGCAACTGACAGAGACAACAATAACATTAGGACAAGTCGAACAATACACGTGTTATACAACAATTTCAGGACAAAATACCATTTCTACTCATGCTTCTTCTTCTTCAAACCGAACCAGTCCACATTCCATTTACAATTTTTTTTTATCATTTATATCTGAGCAAAGCCATAAAATATCACTATCATAGTGGCCCAGTTAGGTTTTGGGACCTGCCCTTAAGGTCACTCTCTATACGACCCCATCTTTGAGTATGGCATCCTGCCCTAATATCATTCCAAACGGTGTTTACGACATGTCCAGCTTTATATCATTATTCGAGTCTCTTATTACTAAGTGTTCTCATTTATATTTATTATTCTGTTCATTATGATCATTTTTTCATTCCACATCTTCTTAAAACAATCGAATAAATTCATAACAACCTTAAATGTGGTTTAAATATGTCAGTATCTACCTTAAAGTACTCTACATTGCTGTACTAATTCATGGTGTCTTAGTGTGCCATTTATATTCACAAATCATGCCATAAGGTTAAAGTCGTTATTTATGCTTTAAATGGTGAAAATCGGTAAAAATTAGTCATTTTTTATAAAGTTTGGTCGGCCTACCAAATTCCCTAGTCTGGCCTACCAAACCACTCTGTTCGACCTACTAACCAGCTAAGTCCAGCCTATCGAACTCACTTGAGTTCGGCCTACCAAACTTTTAAATTTAGCCTGCTGAACTCAAGTTTAGCCTGTCGATCAGTCGAAATCTGAAAAATTCCAGAATTCGAGCCTTGGCTTCCCCGAGCTCAAATTTCATTTTAAACCTGGTTTTCACCATTTTAAACCCATAAAACATGTAGAAACATATGGAAATAACTCTAAAGATTTTTAAAACAAAATTCCTAAATTTAAACACAATTTCACCATTAATTTGAAAATCATAGAAAAATGTAAAAACTTGGATAAATTTATTTTTGCTCAAACAAAGCTTCGATTCACTATGAAACAGATTCCATAACTCAAATTAAACATTATTTGAGCTCAAGAAGGTTCGGATTCAACATTCAAGGAAAATTTGAAAATTTGCAAGTAAAGCTTGAAGTTTTGAAAAGGAAAGAAAGAAAGAGCTAACCTCAATGGATTCAACATTCAAGGAAAAAATGAAAATTTGCAAATAAAGCTTGAAGTTTTGAAAAAGAAAGAGAGAAAGAGCTAACTTCAATGGACGTTTTTGAAGAAGATTTTATGGCTTGAACTTCTATTCTTCGCCCCAAACCAGCGAGAAACTCGGAGAAAAAGAGAGGGAAGAGAGGGTCATGGGAGAGAGAGAGCAAGAGAGAGAGAAGAGAGTGAAAGAGAGAGAGTGTGAAAAGGAGAAAAATAAAAGGGCTCAAGGGCATTTTTGTAAATATAAAAAAATATAGTGTGAAAATGTAATTTGTTACTTTAAAAAAAATGTCATTTGGTATTTTAAAATCAAAAATCAAATTTTAAAATACAACAATTGCAACAAATTTTTAAATAACTAAAATTAATAAAAAATAACACTTGGCACACTTAATAATTAAATTTAACATAACTAACCTCACTTTAAAATTCACAGGTGTTACAAATATAGTATGGAGCTTATATCAAGAAGAAATGAAACCATCACAATTTGAATCATGATGAGCACTTACACACTTACGCATCTAATTACCTAAGTTAGGGCTTAATGTTTTTATAACTCATGTTTAGATACAGAGAAAATAATTTAAAAGTATTTTACAAACAAGAAACTAAAATCATCATGATGATTGTGAAAACATGAAAATGATTATAATATCTATTTTTAAAATATAATATACTGAGAGAAAGAGGGAATTAGGATTTCATTTATTAGGATTAAAAATAAATAAATTAAAATATAACAATTTAAAATAAATAGCCCATTTAGATTAAAACAAAATTTATTTTAGTATATAATAGCGTAGAGAAAAACATAAAATAACATTGAGAGAATGAAAACCCAAAATAAAAAGAAAGAGAAGACGAAAAAGAAGAGAAAAGATAAGATAAAATTAAAAATTAAAGTGTTTAAAAAAAACACATGGTTCTAAAAATGCTATGCACTTAATATTTTTGAAAGTGTATTATTTGCTTACATTAAAAATTGAAAATGTGCTATTAAGTGCAATTTCTCTATATTTATTTTCACTCTACTCTTGTGCATTTGTAGTACAGCATAGCTTTTACAACAGACCTTAGAATATTAAAAACTTTTGATTTTCACAACACAAATGAATTAGTCAAAGACCAACAAAACATAGCACAAACATAAACGACAAAGAAACTGTAATATAAATCTAAAAACGACATCTAACTTTCTCTAACCGCCCTATAGCTCCCAAAACAAAGTTGAATTTGAAAGGAACAACCTAGCCCAAACAAATACTAAGTTAATGAATTCGGTGTGCATTAATTTAGATGTTATTATTACATGAAGCCACTTCATTACCCGGCATTAATTAACGTGGACACAATAATCTGAATTTTTTAGAAGCCATTAAGGTTGGTTCTAGCACGATATGATTAACAATTAAAACAATTTATTAACACATAATTAAGAATCTTGATCAACAACCTTTTTTTCTTTAGGAAGACATGTTAATCAACAATTAAAATAATAGAAACCTAGGATTATCTTGTCCTTATATTATGTTTAAGGTGACGTATGTATCATCCAAACTGCATGCGCCACCTACATGATTGCATCTATAATATTGCAGATTTATTCTATCAAACAATGATGTTGCATATTAAATTCCCAATGGAAAAAGAAAACAGCAAATAAACATGTGACTCATCCCCTAAAGATTGCAATAGAAAATACAGGATATTTTTCACCAAATTTTTCTTTTTGTGATTCCAATGTTTTAGTTGATTCCCTGTTATGGGAAAACCATATATTATTGGGAAAAAAAAATACATATTAAATGGTAGATGTTGTATGTGAATTTTTAAGTCTGCAGAAATTTAGCTAATGGCGTGACCATTAATAATGATAAATAAATCTAAACCAGTGGCCAGACCACAGGTATGTATCACATATTTTTTAATTATATAATATATATATATATATATATATTTTGGGTCTATGAATGTTGTATTATATTGAATGGCTTGCAATTCTACTAAGAAAGCACCTTTCAAGGGGGAAAAAAAAAAACCTTCTAAGAAAGCAAAAAGAAGAAAGAACCTTGCTTTGGAAGAGCACCAAAAGAACCATGCTTTTGTTAAAGAGATGAGTGGGACATATGTAACTTGCACAAGATACACTATCCATTACTTGTAAAGCATGTAATAACTTGTCTTAAGAATTAAGAAACAGAAAATAATATGTCAATGAAATGCAATTTTAATCAGGATTCCAATTTTATTGTTTTTTTTTTTTTTTGGGTTAGAGGTTCAACTTTGTTTTTACTCTTTTTTTCATATTTTGACAAATGATAACAAAAATATTCATTTTCGTGGTAAGAACTCTTTAATGTCTCTTTAACTAATTAGTCATTTGAAAAAACGGTTGAAACTAATAATTTTAATTTAAAAACTATAGTATATAAAAATTTTATATTATAACTTTTTTTATTGTAATATATAAATATTATACTGTTTATGGTAATAATTAATAGCTAACATCACCCTTTTAGACACAGCCTATAAAAGAATCTAATGATGTAACATGTTATATCAGCATGTAAAATGAAAAACATATATTTTTCCCATTAAGCAAAAGATCGATCTGACGCACATGAGATAAATAACATAACAAATTAACAAAAAGCCTAAATCTAAAACCACTTGCAGAATTGTATATGTAGTGGGTTCCATGATAGGACATCATAAGCGATTAACCATTTGATATAAAAATAAAAATAAAAGATGGGGAAAAAACTAGAAGTGACTGGTGAGCTGTTACAGTTCTGTGTGGCGTATGTTGATGGCATAAACTTTCCATACTCATCAAGTACACATCGCGCATTAACTTAAGTTGGGAATCGGGTACTCTATATATAAGCCTTTGTCATATATGTGAGTGCGCGTATATATATATATATATATATATATATATATATATATATATATATATACACACACTTTTTGCGTGTTTAGCATACTAACAAAAAAAATAAAAAAAAGATTGGAAAAAAAAATCATTTCTAAAGCATAGAAAGAAAAAAAACATTTCAAAAAGCAAAAAAAAAAAAAATTATATCACTTGAAAAAAACGTTTTACAAAGAAAATGATAAAACGTTTGGAGCGTATTGGAAGCACGACGTCAAACTCATTCACTATATATATGTTAAAGATTGAAGATATTTATGTATATACATCTATAATATTGTTTATTGATGTTGTGAAAATAATGCAATGGGAACAAAGAACAAGAATACACAGGGATTTATGTGAAAACTTAAGACAGAAAAAAAACCACAGATAGAGGAAAAAAAAATCACTAAACTCGTGAAGATTACAATAAAAGCGTTAGAAAGACTAAAAATTCGCTAATAATACAACACAAACACAATATACTTCATATATATATAGGTATAGAGCCCAAAATATAAATTAAATGACCAAAAAATACAACGGTCCGTACCACAGGAGCTACGCTCGATCATTTTGCTACCACCACATATCTCATGAAAAATCTCACTTTTATTTTTCATCACAATTGTCACACCGTGAACTTTTTAGGTCAAGCCAAACTAAATTCGGGCTATCAAACTCGAACAATTAAATATTTGCTTTCATTTTTCTTTCTAATTCTAAAGGGTACTGATCCTCATCTTCTGAAAGGAGAGTGCTTTAGGATCACTCTCGATTATTATCTTCACTTCGATGTCAATGTAACGATGATTAATAGACTAATTGGCATATAGATACCTTTTAAATTTATATCCGCTTGGCATTTACTTCTCACTAATTTCTTTTTATTAGGCACCATATATACTATTTATTGGCATTTAGCACAAATTTAATAACGAAGACTAGTTTTCGCTGGATTTATTTTTATCAGATAAGCAAAAAAGTTGGCTCACATGCTTGTAGCATATAGTACATATCGTGAGGGAAACTTAGTTTTTGGTTTTATTATACTTATGATGTGATAGTATATAGATTTTCCGATTCTATTGATTGTAATTTGTATTTAAATAGAGTCTTATTTTTGTGTATTTTATAAGTGAATTCTCTCTGTGGACATAGATGTATTATCAAACTACCTTAAATCTGTTGAGGTGTAGAGCCAAATCAACCTAGCAAAAGAATAAGAAAAAAAGGGGAGAATAGGAGGCAGTGGTCGGGCGCCGCTACGCCCGCCCGAGGATCAACTAGCACCGTGGCACCCAAAATGTGGGCCGTGGCCCCTGGAGTCTTTTTTTTGCGATTTTTCTGTGTAAAAGTTGGGATTTTGAAACCTAAAACGGGAAACTATTAGGTTTTCTTATTAGTTGTTATTTTTCTCTTCATTGGTGTATAAATAGACATAAGGTGGCTAGGGTTGTATGTGTGATTTTGAAAGAGTGACATTATTTTGTGTGAGGCATATTTTGTGAGAGCTCCATTGTTGAGAGAAACAAATTCCCACAGAGAGTGCTAGGTAGAAGAGAGATTTAGGAAACATAAATTAAGAGTGTGTGATAAAATTTTTCATATAATCTGTAATCTCTTTCATCATTGTAGAATCTGCAGCGGCAGAAAGAGAACGTAGTCTCAAATTTGAACGAACCTGTATAAAAATTTGGCATCTCTCTTTTCTTCTTTTCTCCAATTTTTTTTTCTGCAATTATTCGTTCTTGCGATCCTTAAAATTAGGAGGTACCTAATTCCCCGACAAAATCTCTTCACTATCTTCTTCTATTATTATTCTTATTTATTTTTCAATATATGCAAGCAAAACTACGAATTTCTTTTCATTAAATTAAAAAAAAACAGTGGGGTTAATCATATCATAATATATACTCATAAAAGACGACTTTGTGTCCTAAGGTGATTGTCCTAGCTCTACACCTTGCGCCGTCCGGCGAGTCACTGATCCCAAAAAACCAAATTCACTAACATATAACTCATTAAAACCTAAGACTTGTATATTAAAATTTAGGCTCCAAAGAACCAAATCTTACAATTTTATCCTTTCTTTATTTCCACAAAGCCGTTTTTTCTGTTGTCACTTCCTCAATTCAATACTAACACCCTCTCTTATAATGTTGTTCAAAATGATGATTATTACGTATTACGGCTTTTTGCAAGACAATGAATACGAAGTGCCCCATCAAAGAAAACTTTGCCCTAGCTGACCCATTGCTTAAGCGAGTCGTACATTTCTTTATCAGAAGTGACTCATAATTTTGGTTTTTGCGGCCATCGTCAAAAAAGCTAATTAAAGTCTATGAATGGACTTTCTTATTATCTCCTCTCTTTTTTCTCTGTGGTACTAGGAATTTGAAATTTTAGTTGGGTTTAAGATTCAAAGGTATAAACACGCGAAAACTATGCTTAAATTTCATCCAGGAAAAACGATTTAAACTGTTGAAAAGAAAATTATTATGAATTAGTCGAAAGAATTAAACAACTAAAATAATTTATTTTATTCTCGTCGGTCAGCCGCAGCTGAAATTAAATTGTATGAATACAATTTAACACATTACAAACAACGTTACACATTTTTTTAATACAACTTCGCATGAATACAAAGTGCCCCATCAAAGAAAACTTTGCCCTAGCTTGCCTATTGCTCAAGTGAGCCATACATTTCTTTATCAGAAGTGATTCATAATTTTGGTTTATGTGGCCATCGTCATAAAAGTTAATTGAAGTCTATGAATGGACTTTCTTATTATCTCCTTTTTTTTTTTTTTTTTCTCCGTGGTACTAGGCATTTGAAATTTTAGTTGTGTTTAAGATTCAAAGGTATAAACATGCAAAAACTATGCTTAAATTTCATCCACGAAAAAAAGATTTCAACTATTGAAAGAAAATTATTAACACTTAGTTAAAAGAATTAAACAACTAAAATAATTTATTCTCTTTAACCGCTGCTGAAATTGAATTGCATGAACAAAACTTTTAGCACATTACAAACAACGTGGGCGTTTGGAAGGGTGGTGGGAACCACATTTACTGTAGCATGTGAGAGTTTTATACTGTAGTAATTTTTCTTTTTTTATTATTACTGTAGCATGTGAGAGCTTTTTACTGTTCATAATTGAGTTTGTGGTGGGAACTGAGTGGTGGGAACCATTGCCAAACACCCCTAACATTGCACAATTTTTTGATATTTATCTATTTATACCCTCTGTTTAGGTTAATTTAAAAACTATACATTCAATTATTAATCTCATCGAATGTATACTTTTAAATTAGATTTAATATGCAAATCTATATTTTACTTCAATTAATAGTTGATTTTAATATTTAAAATGACCAAATTTTTTTTAAATAAAAGAGAAAAAAATAAAACTTTTAAAAAATAAAAAGAAAACAACAATAAAAACACACAAAACACTTATTTTTGAAGATATTGTATGTATTTTTAATGTAAAAACCTTAGTATAAAGTTTATTTAAGCTTTTACAGTTTTCTTTTTTTTAATTTGAAGGAATTTTGTATAATTTTTTGATTAAGATTAAAGATTGATTGAGAAAATGTATAAATTTATGTATTTTATTTAATCTGAATGTATAAATTGAATGACATTGAAAACCAAAAATATATTGTTTGAATAAATTTAAAATACATGGTATAAAAAAATAAATAGCCCCTTTTTTGACGATAACAACATGAAACAATGTGTTGTTATTTTCTTTTTTTGAATATAGAACAATTATTGGAGGATGTGAAAGAGCAACATTATATGGCTTGAGCAGGCCACCGCCCAAGCCTCTCATAGGCCCGGGCCACACAACATGGGTCCTACAGTGGTGGGATCTGGGCCTGTGAGAGGCTCGAACTATAGTATGCTCGGGTTAAAAAGACTTTTTCGATATAAAATGCTATTAACATCAATGTTACTTTCTAATGATATCAAAGATTGAAATATAGAGGTTGTTTGATATTGTTTTTAAAATATGTAAAAATATTTTTATTTTAAATAATAATAATTTTTAAAAAATTATATTAAAAATATTTTTAAAATTTTTATCACGTAAAATATGTAAAAATATTTTTAAAAATTTTGAAAGGAAAAACAAACCGGCCATAAACTTTTAGATGATAAACGAGAGATACAGTTATTAGAGTGTGTCACGAGGGACAGGCACAGTGTCATGATCGGTGGGGACAATAATGTCTAGGAAACTGTGGTTCGACCATGGCAGTCTCAACCATCAGGCAGACAGCGACATGTGCGGAGATATACACACACAGAGGAGCATCTCACTACGTAAAGCAACTGCGACTAGTACACCTATTTGATCAATTACTTCTTGTTGACAAAATGTGATGATGTATGTGACTATGCATTACTTTTGAAAGGTGTGTACGGAAAACCATCCTTTTGTTTTGTGTTTGTTTCCTTTTTTTCAAATATAATAGAAAATTAACTTTCTGGTGTAAAATTAATAAAATAATAGAATATAAGCCAAATATTAACTTACTTTATTGAACAAGACTGTTATGCTGGCGGTATAAGCTAGGCCCACCCGTAAAGTCAGCATATGTACGAAGATGTGGTCGAGGAAGGTTTGAAAACTTAGTTAAAATTTAAATATAGTAATAAATAAAAAATTTACATTATAATAAATTTTTAATTTTAATTTATGAGAGTTTATATCTGTTGAAATTTATTAGTTTTACACATATTGTTGGGACAAAATAAAAAAGTCCTATTTAACAACCCAAAACAAAATTAGAGGGTGTTTGATAAAGTGGTAGGAATTACAATTTTCACCACAAAATTAATTATAAATAGTAGAAAGTTCTCACATGTTATAGTAATAATAAAAAAATTTACTACAGTGTAAAGCTCTCACATGCTACAGTAAAAGTAGTTCTCACTACTGATTTCTACCAATTTTCAAACACCGCATTATAGATTAATTTGCCACTTGGCAGAAAGTTGGACAGTGTACTGTAAATCAAGGACAAAAGCTATCGCGGGTAGTGAGCATTAAATTTATGAGACGGCTTTTTCCACAAAATTATAACTTGTTTGTTATTAATTGATTTTAATTAATTTTTTAAGTTAAAAAATAATGATAAATTTTTATATGTTATAATAAAAGTAAAAAAATTGTTATAATGTAAAATTTTTATAGACTTTAATGTTTACAGTTTTAACTAATAGTTTTAAGCACCATATTAAATATCTTATTAATTAGTTTTAAATAATATGTAAAACTTTAAAGAGTATAATAAAAAAAAATTACTACAATACAAAAATTTAAAAATTTAAAACTTTAATTTTAATCAACTTGTCAAATATTTTATAAAATAACTAAAAAAGCCCCCCGGCATTATTATGATTTAAAAGTTAGTAAAAACATTGCTTTTTAAAATATTTGTTGTCAGTTATGTTTTTAGTAAAAGTTCTTGTGATAGAAGAAGGTGGTTGTTTAATAAATTTGTTTTTCTAAAATGTTGTGGATGTTAGAGGAAAAAAAAAGAATTTAGGTGTTAGGTAAATTAGGAATATAATAAACATGGAGTGATATATACATATATGTGTGTGTATATATATATATATAACAGCTAAAGAGATATTTTAAAATATGCTTTTTATTGTAATAAATATAAATAAATCAAGTAGGTTGATGATATATTGGTTCTATTATGATCTTATTTAATAACTTTTTTTTTTAAATATATAGGGTGTTTAGCACATTGGTTTAAACTAATTGGAATAGGTTTGAACCAATAAAAGTGTAAATATTTCATAAATTGTAACATAAGGCTCTCACATACTATAGTGTTTGAACTTACTTTTTCAGTTCAAACCACTTTATTAAACACCTTTGTAATTTTTATTTTTTTAATTGAATGAATTTTGATTCTAAAAAATATATTATATGTAGGGTAACCTAATATAAATTCTAAACCTAACTTATTACACATGACACTTAGGGCATCTTTACCACACCATAAATGAATATAAAGGAAAATATAATAGGACTGAAAACATAGTAAAGTATTAGAAGTGAGCATCATTTATTTCCTTTCTAGTGTTTACGTACTTATTTGATGGGGTAATAGGAAACTATCTTATTTCCTTTTAGTGTTTATTTACTTAGAAACAAAGATCTTATTCAATATAACTACTAATATATATATTCTTTTCATATAACTAATAGCTACTAAATAATGATATTTGAATTTAGACATATTAGTAAATATGGTATTTATTTTTTTGACAAGGAATCGATACTAAAAGGTATAAGAGAATTGGTATTTTCTTTCTTCATTTCTTATATTGTGTAAAGTCTACAAAACTTTCATTATTGATTTTGTAAGTAAACACAATGTTTAAATAAAAAGAGAATCACCCCTCACTTTCTTTTCTTTTTGATGCAGAGTAACGCGTGCACTTAATCTTTATATGCCGAAAATAAATCATAATACAAGACTGGAATCTTTGATTTTTTTTTCCTGAGTTGGATTTTAACGTTACCCAACAAAAGCCAATTACTTCCTAGAATTGCTCTATAAAAATTATTTTCTTAAATTACTTTACTAAAGAATCCATATAATATGTGATATACTACTGAGTAATTCAAATTTCTACCACTGTTTTCCCCATGACAAGAGTAGCAACTTACTACAAATAACAATCAATAATAACAAATTTGTAAACTTAAACTTCCTTATGTTTGTCAATATACGTTATGTTGATTTGGGATAATAATAAAAACTTCCCCTATATTTTATTGAAACACTTTGTTTTACTCTGTATTCTTAAGAAGCATGCTTTTGCAGTCCCCGAGGCTTGCAAATTGTTCTAAAAACCGCCCTTTGGATGAAAATGAGCTAAATTCAAATGATATTGTGTAGTCTCTTAAAACACACACGTGAATGGATAAAGAAATAAGTAAAATTAATATATAATTATATAATTAATTAATTTTATTTTGTAAATAGTAAAATTATTTTAATGATTTATTTTTTTAAAAGAATTTTTTTTTCATCTTTATGGAGTTATAATCCCGATACTTACAAAATTATAGGTTACAACTTAGTATGTAATATATTTTTTTTAAATAGGGTTTTGTTTTTTTAGTAGCAAGATTATAATCCTATAATATTAAAATACGATTGCTCTTTTAAAAAATGTATTATATGATAATTATTTTAATAATATTAATTTTGCTATTTTAAAAGTATTTTGATAACAAATTTTGTTATTATAAATTTGTTTGCAATGTAATTTTGATTCGAAAATTCTATTATTAGAACTTTTTTAACGTTTGATGTGTAATTGCCAAAAGTTAAAAAGTAACACGACGATATAAAATTGCTTTCAGGTTATTATTTTTTGTAAATTGGGAGCATGAAAATAGGGAAACAGGAAAGTAAACTCAGAGGAGACGTCAAGACGAGAAGATAGGCGCTCAGTTCAATATCGTTTGAAAATCAGCTAAAGAACAAAAAAAAAAAAAAAAAAAAACACTCCCCATAAAACGTGTAGAATTTTAACTGGCTTTCACACCAAAAAAACAAAAAAAATCAAAATCCCACCGAAAAAGAATATTCCGAAATCCTTTTTAGAATTCCACTCTGTTTCTACTTTCCGTATTACCCTCTTCCTTCTCTATAACTTCCCCCAAAATCCCAAACCAAACCAAAACTAAAAACAAGAAACACCTAAGAAAAACCACTTTTTTACAATGTGCGGAGCTCTGAAGAACGACTACCAACTTTTCGAGGAAATCGGGCGCGGGCGATTCGGCACCATCTTCCGAGGCTTCAGCCCATCCATGGCGGAGTTCGTCGCCTGCAAGGTCATCGACAAGCGCCTCCTCACTGACGCCACGGACCGGGCCTGCCTTGACAAGGAGCCCAAGATCATGACCCTCTTGTCCCCCCACCCCAACATCCTCCGCATCTTTGACGTCTTGGACACCGACGACTTCCTCACCATCGTCCTCGAGCTCTGCCAGCCCCTCACTCTCTACGACAAGATCCTCAACCGCACCCTCTCCGAGCCCCAGTCGGCCTCCCTCATCAAACAGCTTCTCCAGGCCCTCTCGCATTGCCATGCCCTCGGGATTGTTCACCGCGATTTGAAGCCCGAGAACGTTTTGTTCGATTCTAGGGACAATCTCAAGCTCGCTGATTTCGGCTCCGCCGAGTGGCTTGGAGAAGGCGGGTGCGTCGAGGGAGTCGTCGGGACGCCGTACTATGTCGCCCCGGAGGTTTTGATGGGAAGGGAGTACAACGAGAAGGTCGATGTTTGGAGCGCCGGCGTGATTCTGTACATAATGTTGGCTGGGATTCCGCCGTTTTACGGTGAATCGGCGACGGAGATTTTTGAGGCGGTTTTGAGAGGGAATTTGAGGTTTCCGACTAGGGTTTTCCGGTCGGTTTCGCCGGCGGCCAAGGATCTATTGAGGAAGATGATCTGTAGGGATGTCTCAAGGAGATTAACTGCCGAACAGGCGCTTCGTAAGTTTTTCTTTTTATTTTTTTCAAAATTATTTCTTGGATCTAAATCTTGAGCCTTGAATTTCATGTCATGCTTTGATTATATAGTTGTTGTTCCAAGATTGTAACTTTATTTCTTTTTGTTCTAAATCTTTCCATGCAAATAAAAATAGCATCTTTGTTTTTGCATATTTCGGACTATAATTAACCTTTGATTTGTTTTGTGAATAATGCAGGGCACCCATGGATCTTAAGTGGAGGAGAAACAACTTCAATGGACTGATCTGCATAAAAAACAAAGGTTTTTTTTAACCCAGTTTTACCATTGTACATAGATGGGGGCCAAAAAACCTACAGAAGAGCTGAACGAGACTTTGAAGAGAAGTTTTACATGAGGCTCTTTACGGGGTTTTCTTCTTCTTTCTTTTTTTTCTTTTTTTCTTTTGGGTAAATCTGCGACTGTAAATACGGTAGGGTGCGAAACCTGGCTTTCCCCGCCTCTTCTTTTTTATTTTTTATTTTTGGGTTGATAAAAAAGATCAGGAAGTGAGAAAGTACTACCACTGTACGTGCCGTTGCTGTTATGATGCAATCTTTTTGTTTTTCGTGCCTGTTTTCGTGAAATAAACGTGTGTTCTGTCTTTCACATGGTTTGACGAATGCCCATCTTGTGAGAACATCTTATCGTGTACGTTGGAAAAAGGTTTTGCCCCACTGAATCTTTAAAGAGTGGTTCACATGATAAGAATATGCTTTGATATATCCCTTCCCTTATGCATATAGATTCCATTATACTAATGTCACAATAAACGCAGAGTATCTCTTATATTGTAAGAATAGGGATATGGGAATTAAAATAAAGAATATGTTAATACGCGTAAGGTCAAAAGATTCCACGCCCATGTAGATTACAATGGCAAAAGTAAATTATAGAGTGTTTGAAAAAGTAGTTTAAATTATTGATTTGAGTTTAAAATGATAAGGAAAATTTTATTATGTTTATAGACTAAATGATTGATTTAAACTTTTTTTTTAAACATCTTATTAGTTTTTTCTCTAACTTACAAGGCACATCAAAGTGTCGAAGGGAAGGCCTACTATTTTTGACCAAAAAACAAACGGATAGGTGGTTTTTTTGTTATGATATTATAGCATGTAAAACTTGATATTATTATTATTTTTTCTCTATACTATTCTTTGATTCAATTTAATCGAGAAGAGCAGTGTTTAGTCTATTTGAAGTATACTGTTGCTAAATTCTCCATTCATCAGCTCCACGAGAATGCCCTTCTTTCTATGAACCCTCACTTGATAAATTTTATGATTGCAATAGATGCACACGGAAGTTGCCTCGGTTTGATACGTGTCGATCACTCGTTATTTTCTCTCTTCAAAACAAATTGACAGATCACTTATCAAGTCAGGCTATTACCGTCCATGCCTATCAGTACAGTAAAGGGAATCATAGAACAGCTGGATTTTGCTTTATTTGGTCTTCAAAGTTTGAAAATCCCTTTGTAGCACATTTGTCAAAAAGTAACAGAAGAAACGGAACATTAGGCTTTTGATTGCATAATGGTTTCAACATCATTCACAGTACAAAAAAAAAAAAAAAGAAATCCAGGCTCTTACACGTGTTTACTCTTGGTATGATTGTTTAACACTTACCTTATTTGAAATAACAATAACAACCACAGTTATTACTACAAACTCAATTATAAACAATAAATTTTTTTTACATATTATAATAATAATAAAAAAAATTATTACAGTATAATACAGTAAAAATGATTCTAACCATTGATTCCCACCACCTTCTAAATAGTTTATTAAAACTAGCCTCAGATGTCCAAATTCGAGGAAATTGCCGCCATGTGCCGCCATGTGCATTTGTCTGCTATATTGGATGGATCATAGATTGATTTCAGACTCATTATCCACCTCTTGAGGCCAAAAATTTGAGAGGGGGGTGGGGTTGGGGTGGGGAAGAAGTATTATCGTATAATTTCAGGACAAAATCAGCAATCAAAACCTTGGAGCTAACATACTGAATTATTGTTAGGTGGGGTACCTCTCTCTCTCCCTCTCTCTCTTTTTCCATCTCTCTCAATTTATTATTTTCTGGGACCAGACACACACAGTGGTACACAGATTCCAAATTCTCAAAACTATGGTTAGATGTCAGAACCAGAGGAAAATAGATGGGAGTTAGTATATCAGGTGAGTTATCTATGTGGAGCGATTGTTTGGTGTTACGGTTCCTGCTAAGTATAAAATTTATATAAATTATTATCGTCTTGAAGCCCGCATGATCAAAGAGGATAACTTATCAATTTGTTTCTTCCACCTAGCCACCAAATCTGGGCCCCTTAATTTACCTGGCTAGCTAACTCATTTGATAAGTTAGGTTGGATTTCTCTGCTTGGTTAGGTCGTCTTTTGTAGATGCTTCTAGAATGTATGGTTTGGGACCACAAGTACTTTTTCTTCTTTGCCCTTTTCCATTCAACACAAAAGTACTGCCTTTTGTTTTTCTTTTTAATTTCTGCAACTCTTTTATTTTTTTTCCCCTTTATAAAATCTATAAAGCTAGGAGATAGAAAATATACGCAGCCAATCAAATATTAGTTATATATACCAACTAATTTTCACGTATATAACCCGACCGTTTCATGTGCGTGCGTGTGTTTTTTTTATTATTTTAAATAAAACTAATATTTCAAAGGTTTTTATATATTTAATGTTATCAATATTGTTTTGTCACAATTGGTGGCAATAATGTAGTTATTCTACTATACTAACTAATTTTCACCTCTGTAACCCGCCCATTTTGTGTGCTTGTGTGTGTGTTTTTTTATCAAAAATAAAACTAGAATTTCACATGTTTTTATATATTTAATGTTATCAATATAGTTTTGTCACAATTAGTGACTATAATGTTGCTACTCTATTGCAAGTGTTTTGAAAGCACTTTCATATTTTTCAAGTTAACTTATATCACTATATACATGATAATATATGAAAAACTGACTCAGCCTTCTTTTCAAGTCACAGGAAAAGGCATCGTTTGCCGTTCGACGAGGCTTAAAAATTTCCTACTTGTTGAATTTTTTCATTAGTTTAAGCTGATAAAAAGCGATTATTTTGGTAACACGTATCAAGGTTGCTTTCCACTAAAAAATAAAATATTTAATGGGAACATCACCCCTGCTAAAACATCACAACTACTACATGGTCTTTGTCTATTGTTTTTTTTTGCTACTTTTTTATTAATGTGTAGCATTCAATGTATACCGTCACGCCCAATAATATTTAGATATTTTAAAAATAAATTAATACTAAAAATATTATAACATATAAAAATTTTATATTATAGTATATTTTTATTTTATATTAAATTATATAAAAATTTTATACTATTTAAATTAACATTTTGGTCGTTCTTTTCACAACTTTGTCCAAAATCCACGTAACATTGAATGTCCATTCTTGCGTTATACCAAGTCACTTTCTAAAATACTAGGCGTCTAACAAGGTGACAAATGTTTCTTTCCGGACAGTCAGGCATATTTTGTTTGCATCTTCCGACGTTTTCCACGCTAGAAGCTCAAGAGCAACCCCTTTCACTGCAAGTACTCCTTCAAATTATGCCCCACATTCACCCCCCTTTGCGTGCAAAATAAAAAAGCTTTGGCCATCACTTTGGTCATCCCTTACGTTAAAAATTGCTGAAAAATATTAGAAATTGCATCTTAGTCAGACACATAACTTTTTAAATTAATTAGCTCCTCACTATAATAACTATTTTCTTCTTCTCCTGAACAATATTTAAACTATTATATCACACCGTCCCTCCTCAAAGAAAAATAATATAGAATTGATAATTGTAAAATACGTGTATACAATTTCTTTTTCCTGACTCAAAATATACAATTGCATTTGCCATACCAATAATTCAAACTACTCAGGTTTGACTTAGCAAGGACCTTAGAAAAGTGTTTCCCACAATAATTGCTCAACAATATTAATTTCAGTTGCAGACTTTCAGTATTCAGGCTTACACACACATTTATATGTGTATATACAGACTCTCTCAGCACAGATTTTAAAAATAAATAAATAAATAGATAAATGATTTAACATATTCCATTGGTTGTACCAAACGCAATTTTATTTCTGCGACTCAGGATTAATATATGCAAGAAGAGAACGTGAAATGGTTCTAGAGCATGGCGCTTAATTTTAATGCAAATTAATCCAGGTTTAAGGGGACAATTAACCTTAACCCACATTAAGCACGCAAATCAATGACTAAGCAATTGTCAGATCTTTCTCTTTAATTAAATAAGAGCAGACTATTCTAGAGCTTATTTATGGTCTATACCTGATAATTAAATCCTGCTCTCTTAATGCTGATTAAGTGGGTGTTTAGAAAGATGGTGGGAATCAATGGTGAGAACCACTTTTACTGTAGCATGTGAGAGTTTTACACTGTAGTAATTTTTTTTATTATTAATGTAGCATGTGAGAGCTTTTTACTGTTTGTAACTGAGTTTGTGGTGAAAACCGAGTGTTCCCACCACTCCCAAACACCCCATAATTTTTGATTAAACAAGCATTATTAGGATGACTTTAGAGAGAAGTACTAATGCTTATATATGATTTAAATATTGTACAACTCATGTGAACTCCCAACTAATCAACTTAGTTATGGAATATTATGCATGTGTTTTGCTTTATGGCATGATCTATGACTAATTTGCTTTTAGCGTTATAATCTTGTTTAATTGTTTCTTCTGCCACAAGAAAATTATATAATTAATAAGTCACCTGACGTACAGGCAGCTGCCACGTGATAGCTCATGTGATGTTAATCTAGCCAGATGAAAAAGGTGAAATGAACATATCATGGATTTTGGACTTATGGTCGGTATCCATATAGCCTATCAAATGTTTTGAGTTGTTTTAAAAGGATGCAATATAATCCTTAAACCTTAAAAAGCACTCCAATGAGAGAGAGAGAGAGAGAGAGTCTTTAATGCAACGTTATTATCTACAGCTAGTAAACTTAACAGAAAATTCTTAAAAAAAAAAAAAACTAAAAGAAAATCAGAGGGCATGCAAAGATTGATATCAGCTGTACTCATTCTTTTAGGTGAAGAAAATTTTTTGGATAATCAAAGAAGAAAAAGTCGTTAAATCGGTACATGATTTACTTGATATTCTTCCTAATACAGTTTTATTTCTCTCTCTATATATACTAGGAAAATTAGAGAATACGAGGATAGAAAATAACCACAAAATCATATGTAATTTCACCACTATTCTATTTTCTAAGAAGAAAGAGGTCCCATTTGTTAGTCAAAAAGAATTATGAGTTTAACTTGATCTGTCGAATGGCTGATCAATATATTGGATCGAACGAGCTGATACAATTTCTTATTTTCTTATTTTCTTATTGTTTTATTTTTTTGGTAGAAGAAGCTGAGACAGCGTTAGATTCACGTAAAAAGGTCAGATTTAGGCGCGTGATTAAGCTGATAAGCTATCATCATTGACTTATCACATGGTAGAGTGATTGAGGACCACTAATTAACTTTGTTTATTTATTTTTTCTCACTTGTTGGTGGAGGACCACTGCATTTGCTAGTCTAGACCTATGTTCACAAGTCTGATTTTTATTTTTATTTTTATTTTTTATTTGTCACAACGGGCAATTTATTCCGGCGGACAACATTGACTTCAAAGCGACTGTAATACACATTCAAGCTAAAAGGGAGAATTGGAAGAGGAAGAGGCTGATTTCCCATGTGTTTTTATTTATTTATTTATTTTTCATTTATAATGGTGAGGGCACAATATTTTTTGGGGGCTTTGGTGTGCGTGTTTAAACTATTAAATATGATTAAGATTACTTTTTTTAAGATTTGATGATGGAAAGACAAATACCTAATAGTAGATATTCTCTTCCGTACCCACCAGGAAAATTTCCATTTTTTTTTCCAAGCAAAAAAGGGGATTGTCCTTTGGAGTAGTTGATTGTTAAGTAGAAATTGATATGAAAGATAGCCATATGAAGGTGGCATTAACACACAAAAATCAACACACTTAACAAGCTCGTTTAAGACAATAAGTTTGTACAAAAAAGTTTTAACCTTATTTAGTTATGTCATAATGTTTTCTTTCAAAAAACTTAATTGTTACAGCTTTTCGGTTTGACGGTTATCAAAAGGACTCCTCTAAGAAAAACTGGAGAGATGAAAGTCCACGATCTATCGCTGCGAGTGAAATTAGCTTACAACGTGGGCCGCATATATGTAGCTTTGGGTATGCATTATTGAAGGACTTTATGACGCCCACCGAATAATTGTACTACATATCTAAGTTTCTTTTGGTTACATAATGCTTCTCTAACTAATATTTAAACACAATGTATCATATGATATTATCATTCGTACACTTACCATGTGCTCCAACGGCCAAAGATTTTGATTAGTTCCTACCCAGTTTGACACTAAAGTAACCCTCAACAAGTTGCTTTGAAAAGAATCTTTCCACCCAATTCCATACGTTTATATGTAAACAAACGCAAAAATGTCATATTAGGCAGTTTTCTTTCTTTCTTCTTTCTTTCGTTTTTCATTTTTTTTAAAGGGAAGTTACAAGCAGTTCTTTTTCGGTGGGATTCAAGACAAAAAAAAAAAAATGTAATAGTTTACGGGGAAAAAAAAGAAGACCAAATTAGTGGATTTTTTTAATACATTGGAATTCTATGAATCAATAAATAAAGTTATTATGGTTTGGATTTAGAGGATTCTGGAACTAGCGACCCCCCAGTTTAGGTTCTAAAAGCTACTTTGATGGTCGCCCATATGTCATCACTATGTATAGAACAACACAAGTAGCTAGGTTTGGTTCGCTTCAAGCCCCAATTTAACAAAAAGGAAATTCTTACCGTAGGAAATGTCTCTTCTACCTATCGATAAGGACTACCATTAACTTATTAACGGTTTGATCAATGATAGAAAAGTTATCATGTGTCATGCACCGTAAAATCTTAACATGGACCCTTATAGATCAAATGGTGTACAAATTAATTTAAAGACTAAAACAATAATTTCTTCCCCTGGAGAAAAGTAATAGCTTCTGCCATGGAAGTTCTCTCAACAAAGGCTTAAAAACTTGACAATTTTTCTAGTAAAAACTGAAAAAGATACCTACCAACAAGTGTTTTAGGGTGATTGAATGGTTTAAATTGTGAATAGTGTAAAACTTTTATATGTTATAATAAAAAACTACAGTGTAAGCCCTTACAAGGTACATTAAAAAGTTACAGTATAAGGTTCTTAGATGTTATAGTTCTCAAATTCAAATTGATAGTTTAAACTATATTTTCAAACACCTTTTTTGCCTTTTAACCGTTAAATCTAGAGAAAAAAAAAAATTTTGACCAGACCATACAATTTCAAAACATACATCACCAATAAGACCCACCGGAGAAGTCCTCAATTTGGCAATTAGCAAAACAGTTCAATGAGGACCTGACCTTGGTAACATCGGTTGAGATTCGGAGGTTGTGCATGACGTTCGGTCCAATATAATAATTTTCGGTAGGCCTTTTTTTTTTTGGTGGTAGATGTTGTCGGACACGAAATTTACTTATTGCTTTAGGAATGGCATGCGTTAGAAACCAATTATAGAGAATCTTTATTATTATTTTTTAAAAGAAACCAATTATAGAGAAAATACGAATTTCCTTGAAAAAGTTGACATGTGAAGCAGCACAGGGATGAACAGGGAACAAACAAAAAAGAAAAAAAAAATAAAGGGACAATTCCCATTACAAACACATCATACTTTCACTTGGGCGATTGATTAAACTCGACAATCTATCATGGCGTCTTTATCAAAATAGCGATCAAGTACACCACCAAGTTTGGTAGATCAAGACTTTGTGGACACAATTTTCTTAGTTGGGTGCAGAATATGCACCCATTATCCAATGTGCCACTTCACCATATCCTGTGAACCAATCATTCATTGTTCTTCGCCAAGTTAACGAGACTTGAAAAGTCTATAAGGTCCACTATTAACCCTCCTTATTACGTGTGAGAAAGAAAAAGAAAATAATGGCTCCTTTAAGAATAATTTCTCAATGTACAGAAGATATTATTTCTATGATTTTAACAACTATGGTACGACCTCCTCCGACTCTACCCCAGTGGATCCCAAACTGATTTTAGCCACTAAATTGAAATCACATAATCTTTGAGTTACATAAGGACCAACAAAATAATAAGTTAATAACAGTCAACTTTATGGGCTGAAAGAAAAGTTACTGAAAAATGCATCGCAGGAGATAATGAATCTGTCAACAAAAAGCACTAACTTGAAAAATTTGTTTTCCAGCCGAGGGAAATAATACAGACGACTAGTGCTTTTTAACGGTTTCTTTATCGTTCCATAAGCAAGGTAATATTTAATTTAATAGTGCATGGCAACAAATAAATTATAGCAGCAAAGTAGTGTACAAAGAAGGAAGAGAAACTGATTACAAAGCCCTTCTTTCTATCTCCAAACCCAATTTTATATCAGGTCAACATGCTTTAAATTAGATTTTAAAGACATTTTCCTTTTCAATTTTACAATTTAACATATTACAACTGAAATTAATGCTTAATGGGCCTCAAACTTCAGTTATAAACCTGACGTGTTTGCGAGCCAAATGGGCTGACGGTACATCCTCTAAGCTGCCAAAATCCTGAATCTCATACCTTGGTGCCAAGGAACGACTGCAAGCCAAAAAGAAACATAGAGCTTAGTCAACAACACGTTAGCTATTTGCTAGGTTAAAAGCTTTATAGTGAATGTTTCAAATTTGCACAAAGTTAGCATCCAGAACCTAATTTGATCTTTCGAGGTTAAAGTTGCATTTACCTTGACTCCTGCTGGAGTGTTCCCTGGTTTGGCCGTAGTTGTGCTCCCAAAAACACCTGCCGCCGTTGAAGGGTTTCCAGGCTTAGTTGTGGTCGTGCTCCCAAAGTTTGGCTTTGCCTTTTTATCTGATGGCTTTAGTATTTGGAAAGAGCACATTAGCGTCTCGTCCACACTCATCATTGCACCAGCATTATCAAACTCCCCACAGTAGTTTGGTGCTGAAAAAATAGTTACAAGTTGGCGGTTCGCAAAGAACTCGTATCCATCCTCCACAACCTGCAAATAGAAACACACAAATATAATTACATTAATTATAAAGCAACATACACATATCAAAAATCAAGTCCCCTGTAGTCAGTGCACAGTCCTGTAATTAGTGGAGCTAACAATTGCTGATGCCTGCCCCTATACCAACAGGGGCAAGGAATTTGGAAGAAGAAAATGCTGACGAATGAAGCTCGTAAAGGATAATTTTTAATACGAGAGCAAAATGTTTGGACAGCAAAGGCACGATGTGAGCCAAACAAAAGGCTAAGGACTTTTAAATAACAACCAGAAACTACTAAAGCAACTTTACCTGGTGAGCGCGACAAATGAGATCCAAATCATGCTTCTGAAGAAACTCCGTGACCTTATCAGCACCAAACGTATATGAAACTCCCCTATCGTTCATCCCCCAAGCTTGAATCTCTTTACTCGGGTCAGACCAGAGAATATCACAGAGCAAACCTGTATCCGGTACATCAGCCGGCCGCTGTAGATTTCGTATCTGATCAAACTTTTGCAGGTCAGGAGAAAGGCCCCCATGCATACAGAGAATCTTTTCATCGATCAAGGCTGCCACTGGGAGGCAGTTGAAACAATCTGTAAATGTTTTCCAGAGCCTTATGTTGAATCTTCTCTTACACTCATCATAAAATCCATATATGCGGTTAATGGATGCGCATTCATGGTTTCCCCTTAAAAGGAAAAAATTCTCAGGGTATTTAATTTTATATGCAAGGAGAAGGCAAATTGTCTCCAGACTTTGTTTGCCTCGATCCACATAATCCCCCAAGAATAAGTAATTGGCTTTAGGAGGTAATCCACCATACTCAAAAAGCCTCAGAAGATCAGAATATTGACCGTGTATGTCACCTGAAAACCACAAATCAAGTTTGTTAATAAGCAAAGAGACTCCGTAGTTTTCTCTTTGCTAGGCACAACAAATTGAATCAAAGCAAACTGATATCTCACTTTAATTTAAGATAGGCATAAAATTGGCGATATATTCTTTGTTTAAAAAGTTATCTGCTGTCCTATCGAAAAAATATTACAAATCTTTTGAGCAGCATCAATTCAATACTAACATCTAGCAAAATAACCCCGAATGAGGAGAGCACTTAATCCAAGGTATATTATACCACAAAGTCATTACAGTAATCTTAAAGGCTGCAACTATTGATCCGCCTCCTAAATATTCCCATTAGAATGTCATAACCAGAAGAGACCAAAGATGTTGGCATTACTAAAAGATTTTATTAGAAAGAAACCATCAATTACATGACAGCTAAAGATGCAAGTAAGTAACTAATGATTTCATACATATTCGATTCCAATCAAAACCAATAAAATCATGTATCTGTGTAATGTCAACAACAGAAGAGGATGAGAAACAGCGATAGAATATCTGATACTCGATGGAAAGCATAGCCAATTACTAAACCATTACTCGGAAAAAATAAAAATAAAAATAAAAATAAATACAATAAACTCATAATAAACTCCAGTTTCCAATACATTGCAATCGTTAATCAACCGCTATAATGCGCAAACCTACAAAGTCTTCGAAGTTTTGCAATTCACCCATAACATGGCTTTATCACAATATACCAACAAGCATAACAAGTCCTATTAATTGGGCTTTGTACATCAATCAACAAGGTGAAAAAATGAGCAGAACATTATCAAGAACAAAAATTGAACTGATAACAGATTAAGCAATCATATTCAGAAGTTAGTAAAGCATCAGAGTCACCAAATGTAAATATGCATACTTGCACATTTGCTCACACCAATCAAGCAATTTATCAGAGATAATTAATTCGCCTAAAAATTGCTCTACTAATTACACGTTGCATCAATTACTAAAAGTACTTGTGAATAATTAAAAGCTCTGTCAGATGAATAAACCATTTTCAGACCAAATTAGATCAAACTCAAAACACAATAAGGTAGAATTCGAATAGAACACCGTAAAATTTTCATTATTCAACCATGGTTCATATTCGTCAGGAAAAAAAAAAAAAAAAACTGAAATGCCGTAAATTAACCTAGTTGAGCCCTCTCCACAACCAAAAATAAAAAAAAAAAAAACGCAAAAAGCTCATCTGCTCAAATAAATGGGGTTCGAAAAGCAAATTTCGGATTTTGAAAAAAAAAAAAAAACAAAAAATACCAGACCTCATAATCGAGTTCAAAAAAAAAAAAAAAAAGTGAAAAAGGAATGCTGTTCGAATGAAATACCACAAATCTTGATGGGTGCTTCGAGGTCCAACAAATTGGGCTGTTGCAAGAAAATCTCGCGAGAAACAACGCAGAGCTGGCGGATCTCCGACTCGAAAAGCTGAACCTGCTTTCCCGGCCGCCCTCGGACTTCGAGAAGCCGATTGATTATGTCGTCGAGGACTGATTGCTCCATTTTTCTCCGTCGAAAGTCAACGGCTTTGTTGGATTTGACAGAGAGAGAGAAGAAATAACACAGAAGAAGAAGAGGAAGAAGAAGAAGAAGAGGGAAAAAGGAAGTGAGGAGCGAAAAGCATGCCTTTGCTTTGGCTGTTGGGAGAGGGGAAGAGTGCGATAGGTGGAAAGCCTCGTTGTCGTTGTAGCTCAGAAAGGTGTCGTTTAAGGCTTGGAGACGAGAATCTGAGACATTTTTCGAGACTTTTTGGAGTTCATTAAAAATAAAAAATAAATAAAATAGAGGAAGTGGGCATTACTCGCTTTCCCAATGGGCTGTTTAGGGAGAGAGCCGACGACAAGTTGGTGATCTCATTTTTAGCGTCATAATTAGGACTAATACATTGATATTTATTTTATTTTATTTTTTCATCTAAATAAAGTTTTGTTTACTAAAACTGATCTTTTAAAAAATAAAAAAATTATACGGTTTTTAAACATTAAACAAATATTTTTAGTTGTAATTGTCTTTCTAAACACCTTAAAATATTAAAATTGATTTTTTAATTCAATTAGTATATTACAAATAAGAAAAGAAAATGAATGAATTATCCATTGTTTTGGGTTTTTATTGGCCGGAAAATAGCAGCTAGCAGACTTTGTACTTTGAAGAAAAAGTCAAATATTCAAAGTGTCTTTCTGAACCAAAAAAAAAAAAAAAAA